>JAJIYU010003621.1:0-26743 GCA_030144865.1 Tinospora cordifolia
CAGCTGGCCTCATCTATTGGCCCCCTCAAAACCATGGATCAAAAACCAGGGATTCCCATGGCTTTCTTGTTGGAAAATGCCTAAATCAGAGACAATTGAGCAAAATTTGGGGAAAAAATCCCTAGAAAATCAAAGACAATCGAGCAAAATTCGGGAAAAAGATGGACAAAACGACAAAAACACAAAAAAGGGCGCGGGGTGGGGGGGGGGGGTGCTGTTTGCTAGGCATGTGGGCCGGCCCGCGCGCCAAGCTTGAGCCTACACGGGCTTCCAACCCTTGCGGGCTGGGTCTTGGCCCCATGGGGCCTGGGTTCGCCCAGGCCCCCTCCACTATTTTTTTTTTCTAATTCCATCCCCTTTTTTGCACATTGACATATATATATATATATTTTGCATTTTTTCTAAAATCATAAAAAATCATTTAATAATTATTTCTCATCAAAATCTTCCATCATACATCTATACAATTATTTTTTCAAAGATCGAATAATCAACCAAAAATCACATTTTTCTCCCAAAAATTCCATTAATTACTCTAAAAATTCCATAATTATTCCAAGAATTCAATAATCAATTCTAAAAATCATTTCTCTCAAGAAAATATATTTTCCTAATAATCTTATGTATTTTCTTCTCAAAATCATATTTTTCCCCATTTATTCCAATTTTCTTTAATAAATATTATAAAATTGAGAAAATTTAGATAAATTCATGCATCTCCATTAAAATTTTAGAAAATATATATATTGGTCCCAAAAATTTCTGTGTATTAAAACATGGGTCGTCACATGAAATGAGAGAAAAAAACCTATTTAAACCATCCTCCATACCCCCCATCACATGCCCACTTATATCTTATATATATATATATATATATATATATATATATATATATATATATATATATATATATATATATATATATATATATACATACATACATACATATATATGTAGGGATAATTTCTTTCATATTACTCCTCATATCCCACCATCATGTTGGTGACACCCATATCAACATATCAACATAAATTTCATTATATATACATATATATATTACTTTATTATTATTTTTATACACTATTTTTTATTAAATTTTAATAAATAATTTAATTTAGATTAATCTATACACACAACGTGTAAATACATATGTGTAATTAACACCTATGTACACGCGTAATCCGTATAAATGGTGTGTTTATACACATTTACTTTCATTTAAATTAATTTACATGTCAAATTAAAACATGAAGTGTTACAAATCTCCCAAACTCAAAAACTTTCCTCCTCAAAATTTAATTTAAAGGAACATACCTTAAGTAGTGAGAAGATCTGAAAATTGCTCTTGCATCTTATCTTCACGCTCCTTGGTTTGCTCCTCATTGTCATGAAATTGCCATTTGACTCTAACTAATGTAATTTCTTTGTTCTGTAGCTTTTGTACTCTTTTGGCTATGATCTGAATAAGCTTTTTCTCATATGTAGTATCATCCCCAACTTGTATCTATATTAAATCTAAAATATGTATCGGATTTGGATAATACTTTCTTCACATAAACATATGAAATACATTACGAACACTGACCAACTGAAGGGGTAGAACAAGTTTGTACGCAATAGACCAATCTTTTCCAGAAGCTTGAACGGTCTTACAAAGCGTGGAACTAATTTTCCTTTCACTCCAACTGTCATCTGACCTTTTTGAGGGAAAACCTTCAATAGTACTTGGTCACCCACTACAAATTCTAAAAGTCTATGCTGATTATAAAAATAACTCTTTAGACAATCTTGGGCTCTCTTTAAATTTTGATTAAGCTACTTAATCTTTTCTATGTGATCTGTAATAACTTCTAGTCCCAACAATTGTGATTCTCCAACTTCATACCAGCAAGTTAGAGATTTGCATGGTTAACCATATAAAACCTCATACGGTGTCATGCCAATGTTGGCCTGATAGCTGTTGTTAGAAGCAAACTCACACAAAGATAAATATTCACTCCAATTCCCACCAAACTCCAATATACATGATCTGAGTATATCCTTTAACATTTGAATCACCCTCTCAGTTTGACCATCAGTCTATGGGTGAAATGCTTTACTGAGATGGATATGGGTACCAAATCAAGGGTGCATAACTTGACAAAATCTTGATGTAAACCACAGATCTCTATCTGACACAATAGACATAGACACCCCATGCAATCTCACATTTTCTCGAATATACAATCCACTCAATCAGTCTATCGAGTCTCTAGTGTTCGTCGAACGAAAATGTGTGGACTTAGTCAACTAGTCAACAATAACCCAAATAACGTCATATCTACCTTGAGATCTAGGCAGCCCTATAATGAAATCCATAGTAATATGCTCCCATTTTCACTCTAGAATAAGGGTTGCATCTGACCTCTAGGTCTTCGATGATCAACTTTTACTTGTTGGCACACATTATATTTCTACACATACTAGACTATATCTTTCTTCATCCCGTGCCACAAAACTGTCCTCTTCATATCATGGTACATTTTTGTAGACCCTGTAAGAATGGTATACTGAGATCGATATGCCTTTTCAAGTAATGCTATCCTTAACTCCTTATCAACAGGTATCCTTAACCTTCCTTGATAACGCAACACATCATTAGAACCTCTCTGCTAATGAATTCTATCTGCACTGTTAGCCGAAGCTTCATACATCGTCAAATCAGGATCATGATGTTGTAATTCCCTGATTTTTTTGAATATGAGAGTTTGTCAGTTGAATATGCATTTGAGCACAAATATCCACATGTGGATCTACCAAGAGAATACTCATCATAGTCACTTTCTCCAAAAGTCGCGAATCCTGGGCCATTTGGAAAGCTACCACATTAGTTTCTACTCATTTTCTACTCAATGCATCTGCTACAACATTGGCTTTCTTAGGATGATACTCCAAAGTGAAATCATAATCCTTCAAGAATTCCAACCATCTACGTTGCCTCATGTTTAGCTCTTTTTGATCAAACATATATTTCAGACTATTATGATATGAACACAATGTGAACCTTTCTCCATACAGATAATGTCTCACAATTTCAACATAAAAACTATTGCTGCTAGCTCTAAATCATGCACAGAATAATTTTTCTCATGCTCCTTTAGCTATCTAGATGCATAAACGATCACTCGACCTTCCTGCATGAACACACCTCCTAAACCTATCTGTGTTGCATCTGTATATATAACTAATTTTTTTCAGGCCGTGGAAGTACTAATACTAGAGCAGTAGTCAACTTCTTCTTTAGTTTTGTGAAAACATCTTCACATGTTGAAGTCCACACGAATGGTACATTCTTCTGAGTAAGCTTTGTGAGTGGTGTGACTAATTAAGAGAAACCCTCTACAACTTTCTATAATAGCCAACTAAACCTAGAAAAATACGAATCTTGGTCACTGTAGTTGGTCTTGGCCAATTGATGATAGCCTCAACCTTAGCAAAAACAAACATTGCACCTCATCTAGCCAAAACTTGAATTTGCTGAATTTAGCATACAATCTATGCTCTCTCAAAGTTCGTAAAGTGATATGGAGATGTTGCTCATGATCTTATTGAGTCTTGGAATAAATGAGGATATTATCAATAAAGACAATAATGAACTATTCTAGATATGGTTTAAATACCCTTTGCACTAAATTCATAAACATGGCAGGAGCAATGGTTAATCCAAAATGCATCACAAGAAATTCATAATGACCATATCTTGTTCTAAAAGCAGTCTTTGGCACATCCTCTTCTTGAACCCTTAACTAATGATATACTGATCTCAAATCAATCTTAGAAAAGAAATTGGCACCATTCAACTAATCAAACAAATCATTAATGCATGGCAAAGGATATTTATTCTTTATGGTCACCTTATTCAACTAAAGATAATCTACACACAATCGTAAGCTTTCATCCTTCTTCTTTACAAACAACATAGGTGCCCTCAAGGTGACATACTTGGGTTAATACGCTTTAGTCATCAACTCATCTAGTTGCACTTTAAGTTCCTGCAACTCTTTTGGTGTCATTCAATAAAGAGGAATGGAAATAGCCTTAGTATTAGGCATCAATTCAATAATAAAATCTATCTCCCATTTAGGTGGTAACCCTGCGAATCATCTAGAAACACATCAGGGCATTCACAAACTATAGGAATATCAGGAACTGTATGCCTTTTGCCTTTTCCACCATTGAACACATACTAGCCAATGTTCCTACTTTTTCATTAGTAGCTATTGACAACCTTGCAAGTATACACGATCGCACTAGTAATAACTAGTGAGTCCGAATATCGTCCTCAGGGAATTAAATTTACTTAAGTATCTCAAATCCCAATTTAATGTTAGCTTTCATTTTATCAAGACTCTAATTAGGATTGAATTGTTAATTTCTAAATAAGAACCTAAACTATCAAAAACAATAAAATTTTGTTTTGTAAAAACTATGTGGAAAAGCTGTCTAGGATAGTAAACTCTGCTGTATGTCCTATGATTCTTATTTCAGATCATGAGATTCCTACATTATGAGTTATAGCACCTGTAATTGAAGCCCTCTCTCAAGGTACCTCAATTTCTATTAGTATTGTCTCATAATACCCTCTTTCAAGGTGCTTAATCAACAACCTAACGTTGTGTAATTGTCAATCTCGTGCAACCCCCTAAACAATTAACAACCCTCCTGTCAGTCAACTAATCTAGGTCTATACTATGATAATCCACCATTAAACCTCTCTTCCGAGTTAGTTTAATGATTTGAACTCATAATGTTCATGGCCAATAAACATCAAGCATTAAGTACACACAATATAGAATAATGCATTTAAATCAATCACTTCAATAAGAAATCTCAGGTTTATAAATTGGAGATTTACATGCTAGACATTTAAAACTAACTAGCTTGACATTGAATTAAATGAAAACATCAAAAAGGAATGAATAAAGATAGACATACTCAAAGATTGATCTAAATCTTCAATCCCTTCTTAAACCTCTTATTTTTCTCTTTTTGAGCCAGTCACAGTTAGGATTTTTCGAATTAGGTATGTTTAGACTCTAATCCCCTTTTCTATTTATAGGCCCACACTAAAAAACCCTAAAAATATGAGAAACCTGGTAATTAATCGTGTTACCACAGTCAGTGACTGTAATCACCCTAAAATTTTAATGCGTACACATCGAAAATGAATAAAAAAAATAAATAATACTAAATGAATATTAAAATGTTTGAAAACATGATTTTTAAATAGATATGCGTATAACTTAAAGTTTGGAAATAAAAAAAAATAAATTTTATAAAATACTAAATAAATATAAAAATGTCTGAAAACAAGATTTAAATGTTTATTATAATATTTATTACAGAAATAAAATAAATCATGTTGGTTCGAGTGAGAAAAAAATCGAAAAACAAAAAAGATACTTATGGGAGTTTATTGAACCAATTTCGAAAAAAAGGGGGAACTGGCCAAAATTTTCTTTTATGAACAGTAACTATAGGTACTGTTTATCTGCGGGTACTGTTAATGCGAGTTATTGTTCACCTCATTTTTAATCGCAAAATAGATAACGAAAACCCAGAAACGAACCGAAGAAATCGCAGAAACGATATGATTTTGGGACTTTCGTTTTTAGGTCACCGAAGATTCGATTTTTGCCCGAAGATAGTCAAAACGATCCAAATCAAATCTAGAACAATTCTAGCATCTAAGGTGAGACTTTGGAACCTTAAACTCATTCAAATTAATTTTCATAGGGTAATAACATCAAAATTTCAAAGTTGATTGGTGATTTGGGGGTTTTGATGCATGAAATGATCTGGAGTGAATTAAGCTCAAATCTTCTACTTAAATCGATGAATTAATGATTCTAGACTAAATTCTGGAAGTTTTGACTGTTCATTTGCATTTTTTGACAGATCCAGAGGAATTTCACCTATTTGGAAGGTTTTTGAAGGTGCAAATCCTTTTATAGGTAATAAAACTCGATCCGTTCATATTTTGAAGTAGTGACCAGTTTTAAATATGTTCTATTTTGAATTTGGAAGGAAATGAATGTAGTTTTGTATGTTGATGCGGTGAAATGAGAAATTCGAATTTTGGGAAAACCCTTTATTTGGAATTTGATATGAATGATCTAGATTGGATATGTATGATGGTTATTGATGTAGTATGAGGGTTTTGAAGATTCAGAGGATTGAATCTGTAAATGTTGATTTCAGATTTGACGAGTGGTGAGTGTTGAGGAATGGCGCAAGGGTTCGTCCGACATATAAAGGTGGGGTTGACTATCTCTTCCTCATTCTTTAGTATTATGCGAATGTTGGATACATAATATGATTCATGTTTAAATTCCTGTACTTAGTACCATGCTATGAATGTATGCCTTGGGTGGAATGATTGATATGATATCCTGATGACTGGTTACTCGCTTTCTAGTATTACAATATTGTGATTAGCTTGGTGTTTGTTTGCTTTGCTTGCTTAGGTTAGCATTTTGAATAAGCATGTCTATATGCTGCATGGAATGAAAACTATGATTGTAAAAGTAAAGAATATTATAGGTTTATTAAGAACTCCACGTACTCGGGCGATGGACGAGCACTGGTACATCACGTAGATGTTATCCGATTGTGACCAGGACGTCATCGTGGGTATCCCCAAATCGGGCCAAACTACGAGTGGCTGTGTAACCCTAGGATTTGGAGAAGTCATATGGCATACATATGGTTTCAATATCTTCTTGGGTCGTGGTCTCAAAGGTAGACGTCTGTGTGAGAAAGATGTCGTGCCTGGTTGTGTCCAGGACCACAATTAGGATACCGAGGGTGGTTTACTCTTTCGCTTAATTCCTCATGAAATTCGATGGAACAACAAGAATAACCAATTAAATGTTTGAAACGCCCCTAATGATGTGAAATTGTGTGCATGTTTTGCATGCTCATTTGTATAATGCTATTGATGTGTAGGGGAGATCAACTGGGCTTTCGAGCTCACCCCATTTTCATTTTACAGGTACTCATGGGCCTGATGCTCAGTGAGAATTGACAGACCTGGAGACTGGTGGAGAGTTTTCAGAGAGATGTTTTATTTTGAACTCTATTTCAGTTTTTATGTATTTTGAACATGGGCCTGTTGCCTAGCTAGTTATCATTTTGTGTAAATAGAACTATTTTATATTACGAAACACTATTTAAAACGTTGGCGTGTGAGCCAATTATTTTGTTTATGTTATATGTTGAACATATATTTCATGGTTTGAAATATTATAAATGAATAGTGATGCATTCAATGATTTCAGACGAATGTTTTGAGATTTGAAAGCTTCCGCAAGTACTTTGATTTTCTGTATTATTTCCTATGAAATTTCGGTGATGTAATTTTGAATGCTATTTGAAAACATATTGAAAGTTTATTTGACAATGAATCTCGTGAAAGAGATTGTGTTATTTTGAAATGAACAAAGAAAAAAAATTATTTAACTTGAACAGAACAGAAATGGAAAAAGAATGAAGTCACACGTCCCGACGCTCCGGCGGGCACACACGCCGAGCTGTGATCCCACACGATGCTCGACTGTAGAGCTGCGAAAGGTCCAGCGCGGGGGCCGGGGTGTGACAAGTTGTGGTATCAAAGCTCAGTGTTCGATAACACTGGGCACGACTAGATCATACCTGGCAACGTGATGCCAGAAGGAACTATTTTTTCGAAGAGTTTTACTGAAATGAAAAATTTGACCGGATTTGATTTTCATTGGAAATGATTTTGAATGACTTTGATTTTGAAAAGTGAATAAAAGCCATCCACTAGTAATTATGTGGCTAGAAGTCTAGAAAAGATTTAGGTGATGTCGGGTGCTTAAGTGACCATTCGCAGACAGATTTAAGTGCGGGTAGTAGCCCTGTAGACAGAGTTTTACTCCCTGCGAGAGATGCGCTTGCATTGGATAGTAGCCCTGTAGGTGGAGGCTTTACTCCCTACTAGTGATGCGCTTCCTTTGGATAGTAGCCCTGTAGGCCGAGTTTTACTCTATGTGAGTGTTTCGCTACTTTGGAAAGGATCCGGGAAACTTGAGACCGAGGGCGTCACATAGAAGTGAGAGTGAGTCGGATTTGGCGACCCAACCGTTGAGTCAACAAGCGAAGTCCTCTAACCCTAGGTTTAGGGAAAAACTGGGTGATGTCTTGGGGTCATAGTGGATCTAATAAAAGATTTAGGGCATAAGTTAAAGACTTATAATGTAAAAACGCACACTTGTTTTGGTCATGACTCGATTCAGGAGGATCTTGTATCCTTGGTCTCTATGTGGTATGGGATGCATAGGGATTTGAGGGTATGGAGGAATCTTGGACTCGAAGAATGACAGACCATGTATGGTGAGTAATCGATTCTTGGGTAGAACATATACGCACTGTATTCTATTGGTATGGGACGGTCGCGTATGGTGGTTCTTGCGTCAGCCTTAGGAGCGAGACACTTGCGAAATTGTAATGGAAAATGAACGAACTCTTTGGAAGAACTTGCACTCACTGTATTCTACTGGTATGAGACGGTTGCGTATGGTTGGTCTTGCATCATCCTTAGAGACTAGGATTTGGCATAAATATATGTTAGCCGTAATGGAACTTCTGAGTGAAAGTTTGGGCCTAAGCACAAATGGAAGCTTGGGATTCCATTATGCCAGCGTGCATTATTTGATTGTTTGTTGTGTGCTTGCATGTGATATATATATAGTATATTATTTTGAGTATTGTTACCCAAATTCCTGTATCCAAAACAAATAAAATGCTGTTGACTTAGAAGCATAAAACCCTAGGCCATTGAAACATATCGAGAACCTAGAAACATGAATTTAGAGACACAGTAGCACGAAAACGCAAGCGGCATAGGTGGGTTGAAATGAATGGCTATTATCACAAGTCATGGTATCTAGCTTAAAGTAGAAATGCAGTTATATTTATTTAAATTATTGAATTTTCTGCTTTATTATGATTACACTGTTGGATACTGAAAGTGTGCTTTTGACTTGAAGATAATGCTGGGAGTTAGAGGACGAGGCAGACCCCGTAGGGGTAGGTCCAGGGGTGAGGCTACTGAGGAGCCAGTACAGATAGAGGAGGGTGTTACCAGATCGGCTGATCCAGCTGCCATTATTGTGTCACCAGATGTACCCTCAGACATGATTCAGAGAGCAGTAGATCGGGCAGTGGACTGGGCCATGATGAGTCGGCACCCAGCATAGTCCTTCCAGCTTCCCGTACAACCTCCAACACTAGTACAAATACCTATGCCATCATCAGTGCCATCCGAGTCGTTGATACCAGCGCCGATACCACTAGAGCATCCTTCCCAGATAGATAGCAGAGCTGCTGGTTATGATAGGGTGTAGCGAGACTTGGCGATAGAGTTTCAGAAGCTGCATCCTAGCACTTTTGAGGGCATAGCAGATCATTTGGCAGCGGACAGGTGGTTTATTGAGATGGATAAGCACTTGACTCTGTTAGGGGTGATTGGACCCAGGACAGTAGCACTAGCAGTACACCAGATGGTGGGACCAGCCTCCTATTGGTGGCAGACGATCATGAGGGACCTGACCATAGACGAGACGATTATGCCCTGGGAGGAGTTCAAACTGCTATTCTATGAGACATTCTTATCATCTGCTCGTAAGTCACAACTGCGGTCAGATTTCTCCAGACTGACACAGAGGACCATGACCGTTACAGAGTACGAGCACCAGTTTACAGAGATGTCGAGATTCTACCCAGAGGTGGTTATGGACGAGCAGTCCAAGGCAGAGAAGTTCATTGAGGGTCTGAGGATGGACATCAGGAAGTTGATCACACCATTGAGATTGACTACCTTTAGAGAGGCGATGGTGCGGGCCCAACATGTAGAGAGAAACCTGGAGTTTGAGCAGTCCCTTAGGAGCAGGCAGAAGAGATCACACTCGGGACAGACTTCAGGGGCTCCATAGTAGAGAAGAGATAGACGACGGCCAGCTAGATCACCTACCACCAGTGGCCAGGCACAGACTTCGGGACAACAACAGCACCAGCAGCAGACTAGATCGGATCATATGAGTGTTGAGCAGAAAGAGCAAGCTATGAGACTAGGGCTGTGCTTCTTATGTAGTCAGCCAGGACACCTGGCAAGGAGTTGTCCTACCAGAGTTCCAAGGCCAGCTCAATAGCAGTCAGGGCAGGGATAGAGTAGTCGTCCACAACAGAGGCAGCAGACACGGTCTCAGACACAGCAGAGGGACCAGGCTAGACTGTATGCAGCTGAGTCACAGACGACTCTGACTCCCGCAGTGGACGGTATGTTTTCATTGTTTAGTGTTGTCGTGCATGTCTTGTTTGGTTTTGGTGCCACACAGTCTTTTATTTCTGAAGAGTTGGTGAGTAAATTGAGATTAGTCACGAGCCCATTGGCAGTACCATTGGATGTTGCCACGCCGATAGGTGAGATAGCGAGCTTAGGGAAGTATTGTGGAGTTGAATTCAGATTTGGAGACCAGCTGATTCCCGCTGATCTCTGCTTACTCCATTTCAGTGGCTACGACGTGATATTGGGAATGGACTGGTTGACCCAATATCGAGCTCAGATAGATTGCCAAAGGAGGAGAGTCATTATACAGTTGCCATCTGGAGAGATATTGAGGATAGATGGGGATATGCGGAGGTTGCCTAGGAGTCCGACACTAGCATTATTGTATGCTATTAGGCAGAAGGAGGACTTCAGGCAGTTACTAGATGAGGATGCAGAAGGGATCATAGACATTCATAGCATCCCTGTGATACAAGAGTATACAGATGTGTTCCCAGAGGACCTACCTAGACTTCCACCTTATAGGCAGGTAGAGTTCAAGATTGAGTTGCATCCCGGCACCAACCCCATCGCTATTCCACCATATAGAATGGCACCCATGGAGTTGATTGAGCTAAAGACTCAGTTGGATGAGCTTCTGGCGAAGGGATTCATCAGATAGAATGAGTCGCTATGGGGAGCTCCGCTACTGTTCGTAAGGAAGAAAGATGGATCCATGAGACTGTGAATAGACTACCGGAAGCTGAATCATGTCACTATCAAAAATAAATACCCACTGCCTAGGATTGATGATCTCTTTGATCAGCTCAGTGGAGCACAATATTTTTCTAAGATAGATTTGAGGTCAAGGTATCATCAGCTACGGATCCGAGAGTCAGATAGACAGAAGACAAGTTTCAGAATGCGGTATGGCCACTTCGAGTTCACAGTCATGCCATTCAACTTGACTAATGCTCCAGCTTCATTCATGGAACTAATGAAGAGAGTTTTTAGCCAGTTCCTTGATCAGTTTGTTGTAGTATTTGTTGATGACATTCTGATATATCCCTGTTCAAAGGTTGAACACACACATTATTTGCATACTGTTTTGGAGACCTTGAGGAAGAATGAGTTGTATGCAAAATTTAGCAAGTGCGAGTTTTGGATGAAGCAGGTCAAGTTCCTTGGCCATATTGTCTTAGCAGAGGGAATAGCAGTAGACCAGGAGAAAGTATAGGCAGTATCTGATTGGAAGCAACCCACAATAGTCACAGAGATCAGGAGTTTCCTTGGGTTGGTTGGATACTATCGCAGATTCATAAAAGATTTCTCCAAATTAGCTGGTACGATCACAAAGTTAACCAGAAAAGACGAGAAATTCATTTGGAATGATCAATGTGAGCAGTTCTTTCAGGAGTTAAAGAAGCGGTTGACTACAGTACCAGTACTGATCACACCTACTCCTGGTATGAAATACACCCTATGTATTGATGCATCGCTTAGCGGTCTGGGTGTAGTATTGATGCAGCAGGGACAGGCAGTGGCTTATGCTTCACAGCAGTTGAAGCCACATGAACAGAATTACCCCACACACAATCTGGAGCTTGCGATGATCGTGTTTGCACTTAAGATTTGGAAGCATTAGCTCTATGGTGAGAGTTTTGATCTCTATTTGGACCATAAAAGCCTCAAATATATATATACCCAGAAGGAACTGAATCTTTGACAGAGGATATGGATTGAGTTCCTCAATGATTATGACTTTCAGCTTCACTATCATCCCGGTAAGGTGAATGTTGTTGCCGATGCTCTTAGCAGAAAATCCAGCAAGAAGGATGAAGAAGTGAGACAGATGTATCGGCTGATTAGTCAGTATAATCTGGGTATAGACACTGATGAGAGATAAACATATCTGTATGTAGTTACTTGCCGGCCTGATATCGTACACCAGATCAGAGATGAGCAGGAACTAATAAGTGGATTATGGATCTAATCGCGAGCGTCAGACAGGGCAAGCATACAGACTTTAGGTTGGATGTAGAGGGTACACTTAGATTGGGGAATAGCATCTGTGTGCCAAGTTTTGGACAGACGAAGGGAACCATACTGGATGAGGCACACCAGACGAAGTATACTATGCATCCAGGTGGTGACAAAATGTATCAGAATCTGAAGACTAATTTCTGGTGGTGAGGGATGACGAGAGACATAGCTAAGTATGTCTCCCGGTGTCTGACTTGTCAACAAGTGAAGGCCGAGCACAGGAAGCCATTAGGATTGTTACAACCACTTCTGATACCGGAATGGAAGTGGGACAATATTGCGATGGACTTTGTTAGCAGCCTGCCGAGAAATCTAAGAGGGGAAGACACCGTATGGGTCATTGTGGATTGATTAAAGAAGGTAGCGCACTTTCTACCTATTCGATCCACTGATACAGTGAATAGACTCCGTGAGCTTTATGTTAGAGAGATTGTGCGGCTTAATGGTGTCCCTAGGACAATAATGTCAGACAGAGATTCCAGATTTACATCTCAGTTCTGGCTAAGCTTACAGAAGGAATTGGGGAGTAGACTCACCATGAGCACAGCCTTTCATCCGCAGACAGATGGGCAGTCAGAGAGGGTCATACAGATACTAGAAGATATGCTTAGAGCATGTGCCATGGATTTCAAAGGTAATTGGAGCAAACATCTACATTTAGTTGAGTTTGCTTATAATAATAGCTATTAGGCAAGCATCGGGATGGCTCCATATAAGGCGCTCTACGGCAGACCCTGTAGATCACCATCTTGTTGGGCAGATTTTGAGGATCAGGTACTCACTGGACCAGAGTTGATTGAGGAAATGAACCTACATGTTAAGCAAATTCAGAAGAGACTAGCTATAGCATAGAGCAAACAGAAGAGCTATGCTGATAGGAGGAGGAAGCCCCTAGTGTTCCAGCCAGGTGATCGAGTATTCTTGAGAGTTAGTTCACAGAAAGGGATCCGACGGTTTGGAGTAAAGGGGAAGCTAGCACCGTGGTACATCGGTCCGTTTGAGATCATTAGACGGGTTGGTGAATGTGCTTATGAGTTGGATTTGCCGAACAAATTGTCCTCAATACATAACGTGTTCCATGTATCGATGCTTCGAAAGTACGAGCCAGACCCTTCTCATGTCAAACAGTGGGAGGATGTACTACTTCGGGACGATGCCACTTACGAGGAGCCAGCCATTAGAATTCTTGATCGTAAGGTGCAGAGTCTTAGGACCAAGGACATACCCCTGGTCAAGGTCCTGTGGAGGCATCATAACCTGGAGGAGGCAACCTGGAGTTAGAAAGCGAGATGCAGAGGAAGTACCCAGATCTCTTCACCAGGATCGACTAATTGGGCACATTATACAGGTACTTTCTATTTAAATTTCGAGGACGAAATTTCTTTTAAGGGGGTTAGATTGTAATCATCCTAAAATTTTAATGTGTACACATCGAAAATGAATAAACAAATAAAAATATTAAACGAATATTAAAATGTTTGAAAACATGATTTTTAAATAGATATGCATATAACCTAAAGTTTGAAAATAGAAAAAATAAATTTTAAAAAATACTAAATAAATATAAAAATGTTCGAAAACAAGATTTAAATATTTATTAAAGAAATAAAATAAATCACGTCGGTTCAAGTGGGAAAAAAATAAAAAAAAGATATTTATGGGAGTTTATTGAACTAATTTCGGAAAAAAAGGGAAAATGGGCAAAATTTTCTTCTATGAACAGTAACTATAGGTACTGTTCATCCAAGTTACTGTTCACCCCATTTTTAATCGCAAAACAGATAACGAAAACTCAAAAATGAACCGAAGAAATCGCAGAAATGATCTAATTTTGGGGCTTTCGTCTTTAGGTCACCAGAGATTCGATTTTTGCCTGGAGATAGTCAAAACGATCCAAATCAAATCTAGAACAATTCTAGCATCTATGGTGAGACTTTGGAGCCTTAAACTCATTCAAATCAATTTTCATAGGGTAACAACATCAAAATTTTAAAGTTGATCGGTGATTTGGGGGTTTTGATGCACGAAATGATCCGAAGCGAATTAAGCTCATATCTTCCTTTTAAATTGATGAATTAATGATTCTAGACTAAATTCTAGAAGTTTTGACTGTTCATTTGCAGTTTTTGACATATCCAAAGGAATTTCACCTATTTGAAGGTTTTTGAAGGTGCAAATACTTTGATAGGTAATAAAACTCGATCCGTTCATAGTTTGAAGTAGTGACCAGTTTCAAAATATGTTCTATTTTAAATTTGGAAGGAAATGAATGTAGTTTTGTATGCTGATGCAGTGAAATGAGAAATTCGAATTTTGGGAAAACCCTTTATTTGGAATTTGATATGAATGATCTAGATTGGATATGTATGATGGTTATTGATGTAGTATGAGGGTTTTGAAGATTCAGAGGATTAAATCTGTAAATGTTGATTTCAGATTTGACGAATGGTGAGTGTTGAGGAACGGCGCAAGGGTTCGTCCGACATAGAAAGGTGGGGTTGACTATCTCTTCCTCACTCTTTAGTATTATGCGAATGTTGGATACATAATATGATTCATGTTTAAATTCTTGTACTTAGTACCATGCTAAGAATATATGCCTTGGGTGGAATGATTGATATGATATCCTGATGACTGGTTACTCACTTTCTAGTAATAGGATATTGTGATTAACTTGGTGTTTGTTTGCTTTCCTTGCTTAGGTTAGCATTTTGAATAAGCATGTCTATATGCTGCATGGAGTGAAAACTATGATTGTAAAACTAAATAACATTAAAGGTTTATTAAGAACTCCACATACCGAGGCGATGGACAGGCACTGGTACATCCCCAAATCGGGCCAAACTGCGAGCAGCTGTGTGACCCTAGGATTTGGAAAAGTCATATGGCATACATATGGTTTCAATATCTTCTTGGGTCGTGGTCTCAGAGGTAGATGTCTGTGTGAGAAAGATGTCGTGCCTGGTTGTGTCCAGGACCACAATTGGGATACCGAGGGTGGTTCACTCTTTCGGTTAATTTTTCATGAAATCAGATGGAACAACAAGAATAACTAATTAAATGTTTGAAACACCCCTAATGATGTGAAACTGTGTGCATGTTTCGTATGCTCGTTTGTATAATGTTATTGATGTGTTGGGGAGATCTACTGGGCTTTTGAGCTCACCCAATTTTTAACTAAGGATCTAGTTAAAAATGGTGGGACATCTGCAGTCATGGATATCGAGACACTTGTGCCATTTTTTGTGTGTAATGTAATTTCGGGTGGAAGTCTGTGTGGAAGGGTGAGTGTGGGATGGGGCACACGAACCTGGAAGCACGGATGGAAGCTTTGGGATCGCATTATGCTAGCGTGTATTGGTTGTTTGTTTGTGGTGTGATTGTTTGTATGTAGAAAATTATTTAAGTAATATAACCCAAACTCCTGTATCCAGAAACAGACGAAACATTGCCAACTTAGAAGCATAAACCCCTAGACAAATGAGACAAATAGAGAACTTATAGACTATGCACCTAGAGTCACCCTAGCACGAGAACGCGAAAGGGCGTAGGTAGATAGGAAGTAGTGGTCAATAAGATAAGTTACAGTACCAGGAGAAAATAAAAGATAGATATATATAGATGTATATATATAAAATAAATGCTACTCTTCAACTTAACATGAATAGATCATTGAATGTTGAATTAAATTCTTGGCTTGTGGTTCATGCCAAGGGGTCTGCAGATCTAGGTAGGATATGATCAAAGAAGAGGTAAGAGATGAGCCCGTACTGGGTGGTGAGAGTACATCGAAGGTGGCAGTGACCAGAGAGACTTTAGTAACCCCGAAAATTGATAACAGAAATTTATCAGAAAGTAAAATTGGAGATTACTCCTGAACTTGTGGAACAAGTGGTGAGGACTCTGCAATCATTGGCATTGCCATAGCTAGCGGTGCCTATTCGGACACAAATACAGTCAACGGTGCAACTAGAACCTCAGATGTAACTACAACCTCAGACTCAGCAATTGGATAGGCCTACAAATACAATGCTACGAAGTAGATAAGTCATTTATGACAAAGAGTAGCGGGAATTGTTGAATGAATTCTAGAAGTTGATACCTAGTACTTTTGAAGGCGTGAGTGATCCCTTTGTTGTAGAAAGGTGGCTCATCGAGGTGAATAAGCATCTGAATGCTATGGGAGTGACTGGACCTAGAAGGGTGACGTTAGTAGCATACCAGTTGGTGGGACCGACATATTATTGGCGGAAGACGATTGAAAATGACTTAGAACAAGATCAAGCAGTAAAGGTCGAGCATAAGAGGGCACAGTCAGAGCAAATTGCTGGAGGCCCCAAAAAAAACAACGTAGGCAACAGAGTCAACAACCTCGAGGCGTCCATACTAGGGATTATCAGACAATTAATAGGCAACAGTCTCGACAGACTAGGCCAAGATAGATAAGCAATGAGAAAAAGGAGCAGGCCAAGAAACTAGGTTTGTGTTATGTTTGTAATCAGACGGGACATTTAGCTCAAGATTATCCTAGTAGAGCATTAGTATTAGATTCTCAATAGTCATAGTCCCAACTGTATGAAAGTTATACTCAAGTGAACCTTACTCCTAGAGAGGAAGACATGTGTTCATGACCATAAAGTATACACTTATCGCTCAAATCAAGTACCATAGGATCATGGGTTTCAAACATATGTAAGTATATATTTAAAATGGACATCAAGAGTTTACCACCATTCTACTATTAGAAAAGAAATGAGACACTATTGTAAAGGATTGTGTTAGTCGCATCTCAATAAATTAGAACAAAAAAATAATGGGTGCGATCATACCAACACTAATGCAGTTAAGCGTGCTTGGGCAAGAGTAGAAACAAACAAGAATAGAGAAGTAATACTAGAAATGATAGCTGAGATCTCCGAGAGAGTGACACTAGAGATCACCCTTAGAATTGTGGGCAAGTGGAGAAAACCCTGTAACTAACAATGTAGTCAGTTATGATAGACAACATTAAGAGCTGTTAACCAGATTTCAGAAGCTATAATTCAGTCTATTTGGGAGAGATTGTAGCGAGAACATAGATGATAGAATAGGACGATTATGTAGGTGTCTACTCGAGTCATCTCTACTAGAATTCTAACAAAAAAGTTACAGTTGTTTACTACACAAACTGCGAGACTGCATGATGAAATAAAATGAAAACGTCTCGACAGCTCAAGTTCATCCCAAGTGAGAGCATACACCAGATTATTGGTAAGTTCCAAATTCTCTTATGGAAATGTCACGGATGTCACATATGATACTTGGGTTAGGATATCACAATTCTAGTACTAAACCATGTCAAGAGTTATGACGTCGTAGTTCTTATTAGCACTCATTCGAAAGAAAGGCTACGTTCACAATCTTTTCACTAAAAATAGAATGTACATTATTCCAAAATCATCAATGACAATTGAAGAGGTGATGTCGAAAGTTAGAAAGTGGTGGCCATTATAGCTTTGCTCAGTAGGGGAAAGACTTGAGGAAATTTTAATGGCTTTTTCAGAGAATGGTTTCAAAGAAGAAATAAATTCATATCCAGTAGCATTGCAAGACGATGAATCTAATGTGGATGAATAAATACCCTAGTTATATTCATAAACCTGAGAAATAAGATCTGGTAGAATATGGAAGGATTCTCGATGTAAGATCAGAGTAGCACAGTGGAAGCGAGTGGATCATTGGAAAAATGGACTGCTTGACGACACTCATTAACTTGACTCAAATTTTGAGGACGAAATTTTATTTAAGGCGGGTAGATTGTAACACCCCGTAACTTCGTGATCATGCCACGTTGCAAGTAGGTATAAAATGAAATAAAATAAGAAATTGACAATCGATATTAGTTGAATTAACTAAAAAAAATATTAATACATATAATTTTAGGGCAATGAAATGAGTAGATTACAAAATAAAATGGATTAAATAAAGATAATGATATTATCAATACATAAACTTATAATAAGGGTGACATAAATAAAAAAGATTAACATATATATATTAATATATATATAAACTTATAAACTTATAATTAGGGTTAAATAAATAAAATAGATATAAAATTTATAATAAGTTTTTATATAAACCAAAATAATTAGCATGCTAAGCTAGAAAAAAATAAAGAAAAAGAAAATCTGGAGCATGTTAGAACTATCACGAGCAAGAAGCAAGAAACTCGAAAGAAGAAGAAGAATAGGGAAGTTTCTTGTTCATTGGTGAAAAGAAAGTTCTGGATAATGAGAGAAACCGAATTGAAGAAGCAGAGGAGCGAAATTTGGTTTGAGGCGGGTGCTTTGAGGTTTGGTGGTTGCTGGCCATGGATTGAAACAGGGAAGAAAAAGAAAATGCTTGCTACAAACCGTGAAGAAGAAGAAGACCGAAATAGAGAATGAATTGGAGAAGGAAGCTGCTTGGTGTTTGTTTGGTGCAAGGAACAGAGGAAGGAAAAGGAAGTAGAGCATCTACTGTTGCTGCTTGAACGAAGAAGAAGTAATGCAAAGAAGAGGAACATAAAACAGAGGCGACGTGAGTGTGCTAAAAGTTTGGGCTGCAGTGCGTGAAGAGGAGGAACAAAGAAGAGAAAGTGGAGAAGAATAAAGACGTGCTGCTGCAGATTTTTGTTTGATGAGCGAGGTGCGTCCTACTGATCTGAAATGAAGAAGAGGAGATGTGTGTGTGTGAGTAGTTGCAGCTGCCATGAAATGAGAACAGAAGAAGAATATGGGCTGATTCGTGCCATGAAGAATGGTGGAGTGATTGGGATTTTCTAAGTGGCTGTGAAGTTATGCTTTGTGTGTATAACTTGGAGCTGGTAACTGCCCTGTTTCTGTCCGTGAGGCAAAGGAAAGGGGCAAGCAGTGTGTGTTGAGTGGCTGACCGAGATGAGTGCTGCCATGGTGAATCAAACAGAAAATAGAAGAAACACGATGAAGAAGATGAGTTGGTTATGCACAAAACAGGGGAGTTACTGTGTGCTGGATTGTGAGCACAAAACTGTGAAGATACAAGTTGAAAGAGGAAAGCGTAGGGAATTAGGATGTGTCTGGGTGTGCTGCTACTGCCGTGTTTGCACTAATGAATGAATGCTATTGAGCATTGTGGACTAAGAAGAACAATGAGGGCTGTTGATGTGAATGGAAAACAAAGAGGAGCAGACCTCTGTTGGCACGGATGGGATGAACGTTGCTGTTAGTATGATGCGTGAATAGAGGAGAAGTTTTGATGTTGCTGGGTTGTGATTTGTGGGGCCTTTGTATTTGGCAGACCGTGAAAAAAATTCTGCTGGTGTGGGTGTTTCGACTGCTAGCCATGTGTGATATTGCTAGCTCGCGATGAAGATCAGTTACACAAGCAGCTGGTATGTGGTTTAATTGGTGATTGCCAGTCGTTCCTTATACTTGATCCGTAAAGAGCAAGAATAAGAAAATCTTATTCTTTTGGGTTTTGGATTGGGCGTTCAAACAATTGCAATTTGGGGTTTTTATTTTCTAGTTTTTTTTAACATCAAAATAGGGAAGATGATAAATTTACTGGTTTTAAATCTTTCTTAAATTGTGCGATTCGATGATAGTGGTTGGGGGTCTAACGTGATTGAGTTGTGGAACATGGGTAAATTGTTGAATGGGATTCAAATCTAACTGATTGTGGTATTAAGGTTCAATGCATTGCTCTAACAAGGGTTAATGATCAATACTTAACAAATGTTCTCCTAAAGATCAATGTCGAATTTGGTGGCTTAAATTTTTTGTTGTCCATCGAACAATCTCCTTCTGATTCCCTGATTTCCAAAGTTCCAACCATCATTCTTGGAATGGATATTTCACACGGTATTTCTTGGCATCTGTAAGAACACATTCGTCCAAGGCTGAAATTATAGAATCTCTATTCAAGTAAGTCTCAGACACAGAGGACGAAGGCATTGTTAGAGAGCTGCTTTTAGATTTCTATATTAGTTCAAGAAAGAGAAAGTTGATCAACTTGTGATTTTCAGATCTTCACATGTTAGAGTATCAAAGATCTCGAAGAAAAGCAAGGTCACCCTGAAAATCGGTAGCATCAGGTGGGCGTGGCTTCCTTGCTCATATGTATTATATAGATTTAAAATTCAAAACATCTGTTTGAATAATTCTAGGTTATTAGAATCTTATTAGGAAATTGATTGAAATTGTTTGGTTTATTTGAATGATGTGTGATGTATGATGAACTATTTAGATTCACTCATAATCAGTTCATGACATGATTGAATATAACATCTTGCATTTAGGTTTACTCAAATATGGTATGCATGATTTGAAAAGTATACATTTGGATCCCATTGGTTACACATGCACATTTTCATGTTAACTAGCATGCATATTGGAATTATTTTTCTTGTGTATTATGTGATTGCTTGATGTATTGAGATTGTTTGTAAAACCAAAATAAGGCGATGGTTTATTAAGAATCCACGTACCGGTGCGATTGATGAGCCCAAGGTGGATCGAGGTGACATCTCCTATATGTTACAGTTTGAGATTGACGAGCCACAAGGCGGATCGTAGGTATTCCCAACTGGAGTTGTCTGGGACAGCTAGAAGTCCTTGAGAGATGGTACTCAGTGCTAGCAAGTACGCTCCCTTAGATTGTGACTCTGACAGGTAACTAGCCTTAGGCGTTACCTGAGATTTGTTTCTGATTCAGATCAAAGGGAATACCGAGAGGCATCTCAACCCTATTCCGGTCTTAGATTACAACTAAAACAAATGAATGTTTGAAACGCCTAATGTTCGAAAGTGTTTGTAATGTTTTGGATTGGGTCTGTATAATGCATGTGATATGTAGGAATGATCCACTGGGCTTTCGAGCTCACTCCCACTTTATTTTTCAGGTGCATATAGACGTAGAGTATGATAACTTACGTCAGAAGACTCACAGTTTAATTGGATGCCTCATTGGGGAGGTTGTCCGGGATAGGAGACTTGGAGGTCACGTTTTATGTATTTTACGGGATTGATTTAATGTATTTACGTTGGTTTTAACTTTAGTTTATTTTGTCTTTAAATGAATTTTCTTGTTTAACAATTTTGGTTTTAATAATAATTTTTAAAGTTATTCCGCTACATTGTTCATGATTTATCATGAGAAATCCGGTGAATGGATTGAGAAATTATCTTGATCTTCTGTTTTGTATAGAATATCTATCTAGACTTTGACTTGAGAAAAAAAGTTTATGAGCTTAATTTTAAAGGAAAAGATTTGGACAAAGAAAATTTTAAGTAGCATTCCAAATTTTAACGGGTGAC
The DNA here is from genome assembly GCA_030144865.1 of Tinospora cordifolia. Lineage (NCBI taxonomy): Eukaryota > Viridiplantae > Streptophyta > Magnoliopsida > Ranunculales > Menispermaceae > Tinospora > Tinospora cordifolia. Next base: position 21,688 of record JAJIYU010003621.1, read on the forward strand.
AATCCACACGTGAGACAAAACGTGAACGAAGGTCCAGTTGTGAATTGGGGTGTTACATTCTGAGACGACCCTCAGTCTTTACCTAGACCTAGGGTCTCATTACTTCACATGGCTAGTATATCCTTCAGTAGGATTGCCAAGTTTGACTTTATAAAACTTCTATGTGACACCCCCGCTCAAGTTCTGGACTTTCTTGCGTAGGCATCAACCCTCAAGGACGTCTTTTCCAAAGTAGAAGTCAAATCATCAGGAATGTCTACCTCGTATAGACATCACACTCTCAAGGACGCCTACCAGTTCTCGAGTTACACCTACGACTATGATCACAAGCACGTGGACATCTCCTTAGTCTTTTCTTAGACTTCTTGCCACCTAATATTAATCTCTATCCAGTTTTATACAATTATTTCTCGCGATACCATCAGCCCCAAGTCTTAGACCTTTCTTGAGTAGCGATCAACCCTCTAGGACCTTTCATCAGAATAAGGTCAACCATCAGGAACATTCTTCAACCGCAGAACATTACGCCTTACGAGACCTTTATCCCAATAAGAGGTCAACTATTAGGTACAACTACCAGTACTCGTGTCACCCAACTTGAGTAACATAGCATCACCGACTCTCCTTTAGACTTCTACCCATACTACCACTTTTCAAAATCATATTAAAAAAAATCATTTTTCGAGGAAATCAAATCCGATGAAAATTATTTTCAGTGAAAATCAGATATGGTGAACTCAATTCTAGCCCAGTGTATCATAATACTAGGCTTTGATACCATATTTGTAACACCCCAATTCTCAATCGGACCTCCTGTGAGATTTATGTGTCATCGCCCGTTGAGAATCGAGATGCTAATTAAAATCTTCTGTCAAATCTTTTTCTTCCAAAATCAAGTTCATAAATCATTTCCAATGAAATGTTCAAAATTATATTTCGCATAAAATAAAAGATCAACATAATTTCACACCAGTTCAACTGGATTTTCACAATTTTACAAAACAAACTAAAAATTGAAAAACATACATTATAATTTACGCAATGAAATTATTTCAAAAATTTCTATTAAAACAATAATTGTTAAACCTGTAATATCGTTCAACGATATAATCAACTAGAATTTAAAACCAAACTAAGTACTTGTAAAATAGTGAAAGTAGATTCAAATGAAAATTTTATATGCAATTCTGTTATAATTAAATAAATAAACACAACCTCTAAAGCCTCTTATTCCGGACGACCTCTCCCATGAGGCGTTCAATCAAAAGTGTGAGTCTTCTGACGTAGGTTACAGTACTCTACGTCCATGTGTACTTGAAAAATAAAATGGAAGTGAGCTCGAAAGCCGAGTGGATTATTTTTACACATCACACCCATTATACATATCAAAATCCAAAACATTACAAACACTTTCAAACATTACGCGTTTCAAACATTCATTTAGTTTTGGTCGAAGTCTGAGACCGAAAGAGGGTTGAGATGCCTCCCGGTATTCCCATGATCTTGTTTAGTCATAGAAAGTCTCGAATACCATCTAAAATTAGTCATGTCACAAATCATGATACCACAACCTAAGAGAGTGTACTTACTCCAGCTCGTACCATCTCCCAAAGACTTCGAGTTGTCGTAGGCAGCTCCAGGTTGGGAATGCCTACGATCTGCCTTGTAGCTAGCCAATCTCAAGCGGTTGTCCTTAGGAGATATCACCTTGATCTGCTTCAGGCTCGTCGATCACACCGGTACATGGATTCTTAATAATCCTTCGTTTTATTTTAGTTTGACAAACAAGCTCAATCACACCAAGCATTTGACAATCTAGTAGATAATAAATCAAATTATGCATGCAAGTAAGATGATAAGGCACATAAGTAAATAATGAAATCTAAATGCATGTTTTCCTATTCATGCATGCCATAAATAAATAATTATGCGTAAATTGCAATAATTCATCACACTATCATGCAAGCACACTAAAGAATTTTAATCAATTTCCTAATAAAATTATAATGACCTAGAACTATTCAAACAAATGTTTTGAATTTTAAATCTATATAAAACGTAAGAGCAAGGAATTCACGCTCACCTGATTCCACAAATCTTCAAGGTTTCCTTGCCTTCCTTCAAGCTATTTGTAAAAATCTGAAATTCAACCATCAATAAAATTTCTAAGTTTCTTAACTCGAGTTCGATCTTATCCAAAATTATTTCTAAGCTTAAATAATTTCTAGAATAATTATGAAGTCTAATTATTTATTTCAACTAAATTAGGATTATTTTAAAATTTTAGAATTTTATATAATCTAATTTAAAATAACTTTTTTGAGTTTCTAAATTTCTATTTTTATCACATAAAAATTCTTAACTAACTATTAAAATAAATTATTTATCTTCAGGTATTAAATCTAAATTATAGATTTCTAATATTCGAAATTCCACAATTTTAAATAGTTCTATTCATATCGTAAATAACTTACTTACAAATAAAATAAGACTTCTAAATGAAAATGTTACAAGTTTAGTTTCAGGGCCTAAAATTTTATTCTTTTCTTATAACAGATTTAAAGTTTCTAGAAGTTTATTTTTTTCGATGTTTTTAATTAACTAAAATAATTAAATTTTAAACCTTTTATATTATTCCTTGTCTACTATATAAAAATTATTTCTAATTATATTAGGATTATATTCGCAGAATCTTTTACATTTGGGTTTCTAAATATTTTGAATTCTCTTTCAATTTTTTTTAGACATTCAAAATAAGTTAGATAATTTTTATAATTATCTTGAATTAACTTTAGTTCGAGATAATAAAAATAAATAAATTAAAATTTTTAATTTTAATACTTTCTCAAAATTTGAGTCTCCGTTCAAATTTCACAGCCATCAAAATTAATATTTTTAACATAAAAAGATTAAATAGAGTTCTAAATTCATATTTATACTATTAAAAGTTCAAATTTTTAAATTTCATTATGTGCATCTAGATTAAAGAAAATATTTCATTTCAACCTATCAAAATTTTTAAAATTTAAAAATAGACCTTTTCAAATCGTATTAGCAACTCGACATTGTTCGTATTCTTCAGCGTGCGAGCAACAGCAACAGCCGCACCCATTACTGTTTCTTCTTCGCGCACGCAACAGAACATACCAGCGTTCTATTTCTTCTCCCTTGCATGACGACGTACAGCGGCACCTGTAGAACGTAGGTGCGTTCTCTTCACGCACCAGCAGTCACCCACAGCTGTTGTGCGTTCGTCTTTTCTTCATGGACCAGCAAACACCGAAAATTGCTTCTTCGTTATTCTTCTTTGTGTGTGAAATACACCCAACAGCCACCTTTGTTCCTCTATTCAAAATTCACGATTCACAGTAGCAACAAAGCCAACCGTACAACCCCCATTCAGTTCATCATCTTCACTCACAAGCAAACGCCACTCCTCTTTCAGTTCATTCCCCTGCGTTAAACTCGCAAATCATAGCCACTCCTAATAGCTCAAGCTGCTGTTCGTTCTTCCTCTTTTGCACAAACGCAACAGCAACGATGTTCACTACACACTCAAATTACGGCAAGCAACACATTCCATCTTTGTTCTTCATTTCAACCTCACATTCCTCTCCATCATGAACAACAACAGAGCATCACGCCTAATTTTCCTCTTCACCTAAACGTAGCAGCAACACTTCATCATCTCCTTCATTCTTATTTCGTTCGGTCATCATCATCAAAACCAGAAAATCATAGCCAAACCAAATCACCAAAAATCTGAAAACTCCTGAATCCAAGAAAAATCCCCAATCCAAGAAAACCACCCCAAAATCAAATTTTTTTTTTTTTTTGGATTCTCTGTTTCAACGATTCATGAACCAAAATTTCACCCAAAATATGATCTTCAATCTTCACAGACTAGCAACCTTGCTTCTTCTGTTTGGAGTTCGTGATTTGCAGTAGTAACTGATTTTCTGGTTTTCTTCCTCTGTATCGTCCAATACCAACGTCCACCAAAACTTCAACCCATCTTTGCCCTCTATCTCTTCTTCATCCGACTGAAATGGCAACTACCAGCCATTGCTGTTTTTTTTTCCTCTCTTCTTCTTTGTTTGTCCCGTAGCAGCAACAAAACCCAACCGTGCTCTACTTTTGTTGTTCCTTGTTCTTACTAACCATTAAAAAAACAGAGCACAACGCATAACACCCCGTTGCTGGTTCTTCTTCCGCTATTTCCGATTTCCAGCTCCTTATTCGTGATTTAGAACCCCACAAACCAGATTTTTCTGGTCTGTTCCATCTTGGCCACCAAACCCAACTCCATGTTTCTTCTTCTTTCTTCTCGTGATGTTTCCAGAAATTTTTTTTTGTTGCTGTTCGTGAAATTTTCAGAGCAAGCCTTTTTTTTCATTTTTTTTTTTCAAAATCTAGCTCAGATTTTTTTATTATCTTTTATCTTATTATTATAATTATTTTTTTTTCAGTCCACTTTGGTCCAAAATTAAAATCACTAGCTTTCAAAAATCTTCTTCTTTTTTTTTTTTTTTGATTCTAGTTGGTTGTTCAAATCAAACCACTCTAAATTACTAAAAATATCAAATTTTACTTTATTTATTTGTTTCATTTTCTTTTTTTTTTTCAAGCGACTCTACACACTCACTACTTATGTCTTCGCATTCGTGCCGTCGCGCTCATGCGAATAAGCTATAAAATAATTTATTTTTTTTCAAAATCTAGGCTATATCTATATTTAAATAAAATATGATTCTAATTCATTTATTATTATTGTTATTATTATAAATATATATTTATATATATTTTTTATTTTTTTGCGAACCTTTCATATTTATTTATTTATTTTTTTATAAAACATCACTAATTCTAAAATCTATATATTTTTATTTTATATTGACTCACGACGTAGCGGGCTCGCAAAGTTCCAGGTTGTTATAGATAGGGCTTTTTACATCTCTATACAATATTTTAAAATATATTACAATAATACCAAATATTTCAACTTTATACAAATATTAAATATTAATTACAAAAATAACAAAAAGGCAAAATAGTC
>JAJIYU010003622.1:0-26290 GCA_030144865.1 Tinospora cordifolia
TTAATCAATTATTTTTAATCTTGTCTTGATTAAATTGAGATCTTTACCGACGTTAGTGTTAAAGAAAATTCAACCACCATTAGTATTCCCTGAGGACGATACCCGGACTTTTCGGATATTACTACAAGCGATCTCGTATACTTGCGAGTCCGCTAACAATTACTAGGTTCACATGAATTTAATAAAAATTCATATCTCATTACACAATAAGAATTAAGAATTTTAATCTATAATTTTGTGTTCATAATAGACTAATACATATTTCCAACCCTTTTTTTAACTAGGGTGATCTTCATTTCATTTACTTTTCTAATTTAGACTCCCCTAAGGGGTACTAGGCAAATGAAATTCTAATTCTTGGCCAAATGTGGTGATTTTGGATATGTTGTCTAGTTAATTAGTTCATGTCATCTCATGAAATTTCAGGTCATTTTGATGATTTGGATATGCTATGTTTGCCCCTGAAATGGACCCAATTTCATTTCTCGCCCAAATTTCATCCAATTGATGTTGAATTTCTTATTTCATTAAATACAAGATTTTCAGGATATTACAAGACCGTTCTATCACTTATCCACAAGACATTATTGAGGATGTTCTAGTAAAGGTGGATAAGTTTATCTTCCCAATTCACTTTGTTGTTCTCGATATAGAAGATGGGGAGACACCACTAATTCTTGGGTGGCCATTCTTAGCTACTAGTCAGGCCTTAATAGATTTTGCTAGGGAAAGCTCACACTGAGAGTGAATGAACATCGAATTATTTTCAACATCTATCAATCTGTGAGGCTGCTAACTGAAGTACAAAAATGCAAGAAGGTTAATGTGGTACAAGGTGGCATTGAGATAGAGATTTAAAAGCCCAGACATCCTAATATTAAAGTTAAAGTGCTGAATCCACTAAAGGGAAGGTCATACAAGCACGCTCGAAGCAGAGCTATGCTACTAAAGAGTTGTAGGATGGTGCTCATGCACGAAAAGTTCCTATGAAGCTGTCACATGATTCAGTCCCAAAATATAAGCAGCTACCTAACATTATAAAGCAAGAGTTACCCAAAGTTAAGATGTTCAACAAAATCAACAAATTGGGCTTCAACTAACCTATATCCATTCCGAGCTAATGACATTAAACATAATGCTTAGTTGGAGGCAACCCACTGGTTTTTATTTTTCGTTTCTTTTATTTTTGTTTTTTTTATAGATTAATTTAATTTCTTATGTATGCATGCATTTTAGTTCAAAATTAGATTAATATTTGTCATCTCCTTTTGTGCCATAAGTAGGTTTTCTGAACACTTTAGTGTACTCTATTCTTTGAGAATGTCAAAGTGAAGTTGTGCTCTTGAAGACAAGGCACAGTTTAAGTTTGGGGGGTGCGCATTGAAAGAAACTCTTTTTCAATTTCTTCAATTTCAGGTTATTTTTCTTTTTTATTTACATATTCTATGTGCATTAATGCTTCTAAACTGCATATATATTTATGGGCATGTCACATACATATTTAATATTTAAATTCTTTTATTACATGTAGATGTTAGGATTATTTATTTAGGGTTAATACATGCACATATTAGTTTTAGGAAATGGGCATATAGAGCATATAGATGTCACTTAGGCTAGATCCATGCCATATTTTTTGAAAATTTTCACTGAGTGACCTATGAAATTGAAAATTTCTCTAGTGTGATGAGACAAATAATTAGAATATGTTGAAATAGTTTGTGTGCTTGCTTTGTCCAAAATTTGACCTTGACAAAACTTTATTGTCTGAGGTAAATTAAGAATCTAAAAACTGAGGAAAGTGAGGAGTGGAAACCAAGCCACTAGTGGAGAGAATTTTTCACACACTCATAAAATAATCAAATCTATCTTGAACATTACTTAGGAATCACTTTAGGAAGGAAATAAAGTAGGCCATCATTGTTTGAGTTCTAGCTTAAAGGCCTGCCCCAACATTTATAATCCTTTGTAGCTAATTTTGTGCCTTAAAGCCCATTTCTTATTATGAACCTAAAAATTATATATAAACACTATATCCTTTCATGAATATCTCAATTGAACCTATTTGTGTGCACTCATGGTTATAATATTACTTGTTCTGATGTTGTGAAAGAAGGAAAGGATGCTGACATTGAGATACATATATTTTTAATTTTTATTTCTATTTCGAGCTATTGTTTAAAAAACTAGAAAAAAAATATATTTATTTGTTATTTTAGTATTATCAATGAAAGTTGAGCTTCCTACTTTTGTATGAATGTACATGTATACAAATTGAAATGTATGTGATTAAATAAATTTGGGGGGTGCTATGAAAACGAGATTATGAGCATGAATGAAGAACAATAAAGGATTGAACAAAAAGGATCAAGCTACTATGAGAAAATCAAACAAAATAGATTGTTATTATTGCTATGAGCGTATACTTGAGCCAGATTTAAATTCCTATTATACTTGTACCTTGTGTCAGGCCATGTTACAACCTAAAAGAAAGGTCACTGATCCTAACTATAGATTGACTGAGTAAAGGATAGATATGGGAGAGAATTGAGAGGGTTTGTGTACTTCAGTATTAGGAGATGATTTTTGTGAATGGGATAAAAACTACAAATCACCTACAAATTCTAGGAGGATTGAGTTACCGACTAACGAGAGGGTGAAGTTGGGGAAAAACGGAGGATGATTTGAAAATCTAGACAACCTAAATGGCCCTAGGGAAATGTTAATAAATCACAAACTATAGTAATGAAAGATTGAGGTTACTATGATGTGTTAAAAGGAATTTAATTCTATATGGTATGGTATTGGAGTTTTAGAGTTGAGTCATTGTTCGAAGAAGAATAATAGCTAAAGTTTGGGGATATTTGTTTGTTGCATTGCATACTAATATTATTATATATATTTTATATACATTTTGCATTGGTATAGGTAAGAAATATGATATATTTATTTATAATTATGTGCATAAGCACTTCTAAGAGCATTACATGTATTTATGTATTTTGAGAATTTAAATATAGTTTTTATATATTTATATTTGTGATTTAATGCCGATGAAGGTTTTCTATTGTTTGTGTAGGTTGAGAATAGTTAAGAACTCGTATAAAAAAGGAGAAAATGGAAAAATGTAACACCCATACCCCCTAGAGACGGATTTAAGCTCAACCACAAGGCAGGTTGGGTTCCATGTTACATTTACAAGTACACAACTTGCATCTCAATTCCTTTATTCTAGCACTTATTGAAATACTCATAAATTCACTTCCATTGATTTAATTTTTAACAAGATAATACAAGTAAATAAACGAAAACTTCAAAATCTTTGCTTATTCAAAATAAAATAACGAAATACATTATTGATTTCATATAATCAAAAGAAAGAGTATGTAACTCTAACATTTAAAACAAACATTCAGCGGAAGTCTTTATTCAAAATTTGGGCAATATGTCCTTTTATAGAGACTTTCTAATTCTTTAGCAAGCTTGATCATGCATTTCAATTTCCTGAAAAATAAAAGAAAGGGGTGAGCACATAGCCCAGTGGATCATTCATTAAACAACTAAGTTACTATTTTAAATCAATAACACATCCAAATTCAAACACTTTCATACATTAAGTGATTCAAGCAACATTTTGGTTGGAGTTGACATTAAGACTGAAAGGGATTCTACTCCCTTGATGTTTTTAATTTAGATACCCCTCTTTAGGGTGGAAAGACATTTCTTTGTCACTTTCCATTAGATGCCACATTCCAAGAATCTCTTAGATGCGCCCTGCAGCCAAACACTCCAAGCATGGGTTAAGAACACTCATAGCACCCATATGGGTCACTATGAAGGTACGTGGTTCTTATCTTCAATTTCTCATATTTAAGAATTACAAATCAGAAAAGGAATTCAAAATGTAAATATCAGAATTTTAAACAACTAAGAAAGCATGAAAACATTATATAGCATGTTTAAAACATTAAATTAAAACCTAAACATGGATTCTAAGCATGACATGCTCTCATGAGTGATTAAAAACAAAAAACATGCTAAACTAAAATTAAAATATGATTAAACATGCTAAAACTAAAATAAAACATGTTAAAAATTAAAATTGAAACAAGCATGAACATGCTAGAAATTTGAAAGTGCAAAGTAGAAGTTCAAGAAATCCCCTCCACCTTAATCCGAGTTTCTTTGTAGAATTCGGTAGAGGTTCCCCTTATCTACCACTTTCAAAACTTCAAGATCTTCTAATCATGCAACACCCCAGAATTTTGTGATTAGGCCACGTCACGAATAGGCATAAAATAAATAAAATAATAAAGTGATAGTTGAGATTAGCTTGAATTAGCTAGAAGAAAAGAATAAATAAATAGGTTGAAATAGAGCATTAGAAAATTGTATGGATTAGTGAAAGTAGTAATTGGGAAGTAGGAATAAATTGATGAAAAAAATAATTATGCATATAATAGAAAAAAATAATTATGCATATAATAGAAAAAAATTAAAACGAATAAGAAACGATATTGTTGACATATGTAAGCTTAAAATAAAGGTTAAAAAAATGAATGAGAATGATAAATATCAATTTATAAATTTTACAATAAGGTTTATGGATATATATGATAATGGTAAGTGATAAAAAAGAGGAGTAAAATCTCGGCCAAATCAGAATTTTCTAGTTTTGGCGGTGAGCTTGCTGAAGAAGATAACTAAGGAAAGAAGGCGATCAGAGCAACGGTATTTCACTACTGTTGTAGTTGCTACAGTTTCCGAATGAACAAGAAGCAATGTAGTGAAGAAGAATAGAGAGCAAACTAGATTGTTGGTTGTTGCAATCGGACGAACAAAAGAAGATGGAGCAGAATGCAGTGAAGATGCTGAATGAGAAAGTGGGTCGGCCATTGAAGACGAAATTTTTAAGTGGCACCTTGATTTTCAACGGGCGAAGATCCACACGTGAGGTAATACGTGAACGGAGGTCCGATCGAAAATTGGGGTTTTACAAATATGACATCAGAGCTCAGTAATATGATACACTCGGCTAAATTTGAGTTCATCGAACATGATCTTCGCTAAAATGAACATTTTATTGAATTTCATTTTCACTGAAAATAAATTTCATCGGATTTGATTTCAGCAAAAATTGGTGTGTTTTTTAATATGATTTTGAAAAATGGTAGTATGGGTAGCGACCTAGGTAAAAGTGAAGTGATGCTAGAGTACCTTAGTCACGTATTATAAGTATGACTTAGATACTGAGAGGTGTTCTCGGTAGTTGATCTCTTCTTGAGAAGGATACCTTGAAGGTTAATGGTCCTTTTCGAAGAAGTACCCCTGATGGTTGATCTTTGTAGTGTTCCTCATATGGTTGGTGCCTTCTTCAGAAAGAGTGCCCCGATGGGTTGGTCCTATGGAGGTATTCTTGAGGGTTGGTGCCATTCTTAGAAGGTGCACTATTCCTGATGGTTTGATCCCAACTTTGGGAAGATGTCCTTGAGGGTTGATCCCTACTCAAGAACAAGTCTAATTTGGGAACTATAGCATCACAAGAGATGCAATGGAGTTGAACACCATGACCATAGGTCTGGGTAGAGACCGGGGTTGTCTCAAGAGTGCAGTGGATCAGAAATAAATTAAAAGTTTTAGGACATAGGTTAGAGATTGATAACGTGTTTGAACGTACACTTGTTTAGTCAAGACCCGAGTTTGGGAGGAGCCTGTATCTCTGGTCTCTATGTAGGATGGGGTGCATAGGGATTAGGGGGTATGGAGGAATCCTGAATTCCGAAAATCACGGACCATGTTTAGTGAGTGATCAATTTCTTTGGTTGAACTTGTACGCACTGTATTGTACTGGAATGGGGCGGTACAATATAGTGGGTCTTGCGTTAGCCTTAGAATAGGTCTATGAGTGCACTATCACTCTATTTTTAGCCAAGAGCTCGATTAAAAATGGTGGGACAATTGTATTCATGGATATCGAGACACTTGTGCCATTGTTTGGGTGTAATGTAATTATGGGCGAAAGTCTGTGTGGAAGGGTGAGAGTGGGATGAGGAACACAGACCTGGAAGCACAGATCGAAGCTTGAGATTGCATTATGCTAATGTGTATTGTTTGCTTGTTGTTGGGTGATTATTTGTTATCTACGTAGTCTTATTTTTGTATAACCCTAATTCCTATGCCTAGAAACAAACGAAATGTTGCCGACCTAGAAGCATAAACCCCTAGACAACTCAGACAAATCTAGAACTTAGAGACTATGCACCTAGAGTCACCCTAACACGAGAAATGCGAAAGGGTAGAGGTGGAAAGGAAGTAATTGAAGAATGATTTCGAGCCTATAAATTCATGAAGAATGGAAGGGATGTAAGCTCATTAGGAATTTAACCTAAAGATGTTAGGTTATTGGACAGTAAGTGTAGTGGCTAGATTTTTGGGTTCTCATTGGAAGGTTTAAAGTAAATCAACTTAGAGTTTGATTAGTGTTGATTGAGAACTTATGAAATGTGAAGAGGCAAAGGAATTGCCATCAGTCAACCATTTGATATATTCAAAGAGAACCCTCAGGCTAGGAGAACATTTCTTTCTATCTTAGTTGAGCAGATGTGTAACACCTCGTAACTTGCAATCGTGCCACGTGGTGAGTGAACAATAGTAAATAGGTTAGTCGCTCGCTCGCGTTCACGCGAAGGCGCTAGTGATGTGAAAATGAAACCTATTGTTTGATTGAAAATAATAATACTAATAATAGTATGATAAAACGATAATTTATGTTTTATAGATATGTATAAATACCGAAAATAATTAGTTGAGGGTTATTATGAATTAGTGGAAAAAAATATAAAAATATAAAAATAATGGTAATCATAAAAATAATAAATAAATAAAAAGATATACATTTTAGAAATAATATAATTTATGCCAAAGAAATAAAATAAAAATTTAGAATTAAATAATTTCAAGGAATTTAAATTTAATAATCATTAATGATGAGATGTTAAATTAACAAAGAAAAAATATAGGGATGTAATTAAGAAAAATTAAATAAATAAAATATAGACGTTGGAAAATAATAATAATACTAAATGTGTATGAAATGAATAATGAAGGATATTATTGAAAGATATAAATTTAGCATAAGGTTGATATATATAGAAGGTAAGCATCATCAATTTATCAAAGAGATTCATATATATATAATCTTATAAAGTTATAATAAGACTTAATGAGTGATGAATGTAAATTTATAAACATAGGATAAGGATTAAAACAAATATAATACATGAAATCAAAGAAAACAAGGTATCATATAATTAGAAAAAAAATAAAAATAAAAAAATAAAACATATGCATGCATAGGTATGCCGAGTGGATATGTGATAAGGAGGATGGAAAAATCAGGCGGTGAAGGAGGAAGCTTGTCGAAGAAGGGGCTGGAACAGGAAGAAACCAGAACAATCTGGTCGGTAGCTGAAAAACATAAATAAAAGAGGAGTGGGTCGCAGCAACTGTTATATCGGGCTACAAATGGAAAAGAACCGAGAAGAGAGAGCTCAAGAAGAAGATGAGTAGAAGCTGTTGCTACGTTGGATTGAAACGGAGCATGGGCCGGTGGTTGGGATGCTTGCTGGTGGTCGTTCCGCTCAAGCTGCTGCCGTGGGATGAATAAGACGATGAGACGGGTCAATGGTGTAATGGACAGAGGAGAGACCGGGAGAACAGAGCAGGGTGCTCTGTTGCTCTTGCATGCTACTGTTACTGCTAACCGAGGAAGATGAAGACCTGTACAAGTGAACCATGCACGGAGGGACGTCGTTTGCTTCTGCAGTTGTTTGCTTCTGCTGCTGCGGTTGCCGAACGAAGAGGAACACATGCAGGGACGAAGAGTTGAAAACAGGGGACCGTGAAGTACCGTGGGATGTTGGACCATCGAGGACGGAAGAGTTCAGCAGTTGGGTTGGGAGATGTGTGAACATGGAGTCAGGTGGCTGCACGTGAGCGTTGGAATTGCTAGGCTTGGGTTCGGCTGCTCCGATAAAGAACAGAAGAATGACAACGATGAATGAGTTCAATTAAGGGCGTAACAGGACCGAAGAGTAGAAGCAGTCTGGTTTCCTGTTGTGCAGGGCACGGTTACGCTGCAGAGGAAGAGAAATGGGAGAGGTAAAGCTGGTTTTGGATTTCCATTTCTCTGGTTTGCATTTGAACTGGACATGGTTGAATGAGGCACGATTAGGATTAAGCTAGGGATTTAGGATTTTTCTGAGAATTACCATGGAGCTGGAACAATACCGAGAAGAAGGTTCCTATTCCGAGTTGCAGCCAACTGATTGAAACAAAGAGGTAAGGAAATTATTCAAATTGTTGATCAATGTTGTTACAATATGTGAAACTAATAATTGAAGATTAGTATAGTCTATTAATTTAGTAGGGATTAGGATCCAGTATAGTGTAATGAATTGATATGAGTAAATTTGAAAAATAAACTTATGATAAACCTACTTAGTGAATAACAAGGAAATATTAAGGTTTGGAAAACAAAATTTAATGGTTGTCTACTTATTTATTTAAATAGTAAATTATTTAATTTTAGAAAAAAAAATTTAAATGAATGAAAATTAATTGAATCAACATTATAAAATGATCTTAGCTAAAACTCTATTAATAGAAAAAGATTAGAAATTTCAATTACGAACAAGACTAAAGACTTGACAAATAGAAGTCTTATTTTGTTCGTAATCATTTCATGAATAATGTAATTACAATATAAAGACTAAGAAATTGAAGAACACTTAATCACTTTGATCAGTTAAAAGGATTACTAAATTATAAGTAGTGAAATTAGTATGAAACTTTAGTTAAGAAAATAATCAAAATATTTATCGAGAAATCATACGCTATTATTATTTTGCAGATAGAGAGCTCTAGGACGATCGTAGCGACAAGGAGTAGGAAATCGCCGAGAATTCAGGTGGGCGTGATTCTCTCTTTCACATGTATTATGCGGATTTAAAATTCAAGACATTTGTTTGAATAGATTATAGGTTCTTAATGTTCTATAAAAAAAAGATTTCTTTGAATTGTTGGCATTGTTGAATGATGCGTGATGATTGGTTTCTAAGTCTTGGCATGCTTGTATGTGAAATGGTGCTTTTAGATTTCATCCTTCGATCAATTACTTTATCATGCTAATGTCTAATTTTATTAGTTTGCTTGCCATGATGTGAATGATGTTTTGGTGTGATTGAATCAACTGTATTAAACTAAAAGAAGATGAAGGTTTATTAAAAATCCACGTACCGGTGCGATTGACATGCCGAAAGGCGGATCGTAGGTATTCCCACCCAGAGCTGATTATGTTAGCTCAAAGTCTTTGGGAGATGACACAACTCCGTAGTTAGTATCTCTCTCGGACTGTGATACTGAGACACGATTGATTTTAGATGGTACCATCTAAGGCCTCTATGATTATGACTAGATTTGATCACAGGGGATACCAAGAGGCATCTCAACTCTCTTCCGGTCTTGACTACAACTAAAACCAAATAAATGTGTGAAACGCCTAATGTTTGAAAGTGCTTGTAATGTTTTGGATTGGGTCTGCATAATGCCTGTGATGTGTAGAAATGATCCACTGGGCTTTCGAGCTCACCCATTATATTTTTCAGGTACACTTGGACGTAGGATCTATAGACTACGTCAGAAGACTCGCAACCAGATTTGGACACCTCATTAGGGAGGTCGTCAGGGATAGGTGATTTGAAAGTTTTGTTTTATATATTTCACGGGATTGTTTAACGTATTTTTATTGGTTTAATTTTAACTGTTTTATTTTGATGGCTTTCCTCGTGAAATGATTTGGTTTAACTAAATAGTTTGAAAAAGATTTTCGCTGCTTTACTTAAGATTTATTTGAAAGACTTACTATGATTTTCTATATTGTACATGGCATCTTTATGAACTTGAGAATTAAAGAATGATGAACCGTATTTTGAGGAAAAAGATATTTTCGACAGAAAAGAATTTAAGTAGCATCTCGATTTTCATCGGATGACGATCCACATGTGACATAACACGTGAATGGAGGTCCGGTCGAAAATTGGGGTGTTACAAATATGGTATCAGAGCTCAGTATTATGATGTACTAGGCTAGATTTGAGTTTACAAGAGATGATTTTCACTGAAATAAAGACTTTACTGATCTTGATTTTCACTGAAATGAATTTTATCGAATTGGTTTTCATCGAAAAATAAAGTTCTTGAAATGATTTTGAAAAGGGTAGCATGGGTAGAGATCTAGATCTTGTGAAGTGATGCTAGAGTACCTAAGTTACAGATCACAGATGTGATTTGAATACCGAAGGGTATTCCAGATAGTTGACTCTTCTTGAGGAAGGGTAACCCTAATGGTTAGTGATCTTCCTTGGAAAAGTACCCCTGATAGTGTATCTTTATAATGACCCTCATATGGCTGGAGCCTTTAGAGTGCCCCGATGGGTGGCCTTATAGAGTTTGTTCTTGAGGGTTGGTGCCATTCTTAGAAGGTTAACTGTCCCTGATGGGTAGATCCTGACTTCAGGAAGATATCCTTGAAGGTTGATCCCTAATCGGTGACAAGTTTGATTTGGGAACTATGGCATCACAAGAAATAAAATGTGGTTGAACACCGTGACCATAGTTCTAGGTAGAGACCGAGTGCTGTCTCGGGAGTACAGTGGATCATAAATAAATTAAAAGACGTTAGGACATAGGTTAGAGACTAATTACGTGTTTGAACGCACACTTGTTTGGTCAGGACCCGAGTTTGGGAGGAGCCTGTATCTCTGGTCTCTATGTAGGATGGGGTACATAGGGATTTGGGGGTACGGAGGAATCCTGGATTCGGAGAATGACGGACCATGTTTGGTGAGTGATCGATTTCTTGGGCTGAACTCGTACGCACTGTATTGTACTGGGATAGGGCAGTATAGTATGATGGGTCTTGCGTCAGCTTTAGAACACGTCCGTGGATGCACGGTCGCACTATGTTTAACTAAAGCGCTGGTTAAACATGGTGGGACATCTGCAGCCATGGATATTGAGACATTTGCGCCATTGTTTGGGTGTAATGTAATTCTGGGTGGAAGTCTGTGTGGAAGGGCGAGTGTGGGATGGGGCACACGGACCTGGAAGCACAGATGGAAGCTTTGGGATTGATTACGCTAGCGTGTTTTGGTTACTTGGTTGTTATGTGATTGCTTGTTATATAGTTTGACTATCTAAGGATTATAACCCAAACTCCTGTACCCAGAAACAGATGAAATACTGTCGACTTAGAAGCATAAACTCCTAGACAACTGAGACAAATCGAGAACTTAGAAACTATGCACTAGAGTCACCCTAGCACGAGGAATGCGAAAAGGGGCGTAAGCGAATGACGAGTAGTGGTCAACGAGGTGAGTTATGGTACCAAAAAGAAAATAGAAAATAAACTCATGCAAACCAATGTAAATATGTATATTAGAAATAGACAACAACATTTTGGTAACCATTTAACAACTAGAATAGAAATGGGATACTACCGTATGGGATCGCGTTAGTTGCTTACCAATAAATTAGAAGAAGGGAAAAGTGGGTGTGATCATACAAGCACTAACGCACCGGATCCCATCAGAACTCCGCAGTTAAGCGTGCTTGGGTGAGAGTAGTAGTAGGATCGGTAACCTCTTGAGAAGTTCTCGTTGGAACTCAAGATCAGAGTAGCGCAGCGGAAGCGAAGAATCTAGAGGAGGTAGATCGAAAGACGACACAGTGGACCTGATTCAAATTTCGAGGACAAAATTTCGTTTAAGGGGGGTAGATTGTAACACCTCGTAACTTGCGGTCGTGCCACGTGGTGAGTGAACAATAGTAAATAGGTTAATCGCTCGCTCGCGCTCACGCGAAGGCACTAGTGATGCGAAAATGAAACCTATTGTTTGATTGAAAATAATAATACTAATAATAATATGATAAAACGATAATTTATGTTTTATAGATATGTATAAATACCGAAAATAATTAGTTGAGGGTTATTATGAATTAGTGGAAAAAAAATATAAAAATATAAAAATAATGGTAATCATAAAAATAATAAATAAATAAAAAGATATACATTTTAGAAATAATATAATTTATGCCAAAGAAATAAAATGAAAATTTAGAATTAAATAATTTCAAGGAATTTAAATTTAATAATCATTGATGATGAGATGTTAAATTAACAAAGAAAAAAATATAGGGATGTAATTAAGAAAAATTAAATAAATAAAATATAGATGTTGGAAAATAATAATAATACTAAATGTGTATGAAATGAATAATGAAGGATATTATTGAAAGATATAAATTTAGCATAAGGTTGATATATATAGAAGGTAAGCATCATCAATATATCAAAGAGATTAATATATATATATAATCTTATAAAGTTATAATAAGACTTACTGAGTGATGAATGTAAATTTATAAACTTAGGATAAGGATTAAAACAAATATAATACATGAAATCAAAGAAAATAAGGTATTATATAATTAGAAAAAAATAAAAATAAAAAAAATAAAAAATAAAACATACGCATGCATAGGTATGCCGAATGGATATGTGATAAGGAGGATGGAAAAATTAGGCGGTGAAGGAGGAAGCTTGTCAAGAAGGGGCCGAAACAGGAAGAAACCAGAACAATCTGGTCGGTAGCTGAAAAACATAAATAAAAGAGGAGTGGGTCACAGCAACTGTTATATCGGGCTACAAATGGAAAAGAACCAAGAAGAGAGAGCTCAAGAAGAAGATGAGTAGAAGCTGTTGCTGCGTTGGATTGAAACGGAGCATGGGCCGGTGGTTGGGATGCTTGCTGGTGGTCGTTCCGCTCAAGCTGCTGCCGTGGGATGGACAAGACGATGAGACGCGTCAGTGGTGTAATGGACAGAGGAGAGACCGGGAGAACAGAGCAGGGTGCTCTGTTGCTCTTGCATGCTACTGTTACTGCTAACCGAGGAAGATGAAGACCTGTACAAGTGAACCATGCACGGAGGGACGTCGTTTGCTTCTGCAGCTGTTTGCTTCTGCTGCTGCGGTTGCCAAACGAAGAAGAACACATGCCGGGACGAAGAGTTGAAAACAGGGGACCGTGAAGTACCGTGGGATGTTGGACCATCGAGGGCGGAAGAGTTCAGCAGCTGGGTTGGGAGATGTGTGAACATGGAGTCAGGTGGCTGAACGTGAGCGTTGGAATTGCTAGGCTTGGGTTCGGCTGCTCCAATAAAGAACAGAAGAATGACAATGATGAATGAGTTCAATTAAGGGTGTAACAGGACCGAAGAGTAGAAGCAGTCTGGTTTCCTGTTGTGTAGGGCACGGTTACGCTGCAGAGGAAGAGAAATGGGAGAGGTAAAGCTGGTTTTGGATTTCCATCTCTCTGGTTTTCATTTGAACTGGACATGGTTGAGTGAGGCACGATTTGGATTAAGCTGGGGATTTAGGATTTTTCTGAAAATTACCGTGGAGCTGGAACAATACCGAGAAGAAGGTTCCTATTCCGAGTTGCAGCCAACTGATCGAAACAAAGAGGTAAGGAAATTATTCAAATTGTTGATCAATGTAGTTACAATACGTTGAAATAATAATTGAAGATTAGTATAGTCTATTAATTTAGTAGGGATTAGGATCCAGTATAGTGTAATGAATTGATATGAGTAAATTTGAAAAATAAACTTATTATAAACCTACTTAGTGAATAACAAGGAAATATTAAGGTTTGGAAAACAAAATTTAATGGTTGTCTACTTATTTATTTAAATAGTAAATTATTTAATTTTAAAAAAAAATTTAAATGAATGAAAATTAATTGAATCAACATTATAAAATGATCTTAGCTAAAACTCTATTAATAGAAAAAGATTAGAAATTTCAATTACGAACAAGACTAAAGACTTGACAAATAGAAGTCTTATTTTGTTCGTAATCATTTCATGAATAATGTAATTACAATATAAAGACTAAGAAATTGAAGAACAGTTAATCACTTTGATCAGTTAAAAGGATTACTAAATTATAAGTAGTGAAATTAGTGTGAAACTTTAGTTAAGAAAATAATCAAAATATTTATCGAGAAATCATACGCTATGATTATTTTGCAGATAGAGAGCTCTAGGACGATCGTAGCGACAAGGAGTAGGAAATCGCCGAGAATTCAGGTGGGCGTGATTCTCTCTCTCACATATATTATGCGGATTTAAAATTCAAGACATTTGTTTGAATAGATTATAGGTTCTTAATGTTCTATAAAAAAAAGATTTATTTGAATTGTTGGCATTGTTGAATGATGGGTGATGGTTGGTTTCTAAGTCTTGGCATGCTTGTATGTGAAATGGTGCTTTTAGATTTCATCCTTCGATCAATTACCTTATCATGCTAATGTCTAATTTTATTAGTTTGCTTGCCATGATATGAATGATGCTTTGGTGTGATTGAATCAACTGTATTAAACTAAAAGAAGATGAAGGTTTATTAAAAATCCACGTACCGGTGCGATTGACGTGCCGATAGGCGGATCGTAGGTATTCCCACCCAGAGCTGATTATGTTAGCTCGAAGTTTTTGGGAGATGACACAACTCCGTAGTTAGTATCTCTCTCGAACTGTGATACTGAGACACGATTGATTTTAGATGGTACCATCTGAGGCCTCTATGATTATGACTGGATTGGATCACAGGGGATACCAAGAGGCATCTCAACCCTCTTCTGGTCTTGACTACAACTAAAACCAAATAAATGTGTGAAACGCCTAATGTTTGAAAGTGCTTGTAATGTTTTGGATTGGGTCTGCATAATGCCTGTGATGTGTAGAAATGATCCAATGGGCTTTCGAGCTCACCCATTATATTTTTCAGGTACACTTGGACGTAGGATCTATAGACTACGTCAGAAGACTCACAACCAGATTTGGACACCTCATTGGGGAGGTCGTCAGGGATAGGTTATTTGGAAGTTTTGTTTTATATATTTCACGGGATTGTTTAACGTATTTTCATTGGTTTAATTTTAACTGTTTTATTTTGATGGCTTTCCTCATGAAATGATTTGGTTTAACTAAATAGTTTGAAAAAGATTTCCGCTGCTTTACTTAAGATTTATTTGAAAGACTTACTATGATTTTCTATATTGTACATGGCATCTTTATGAACTTGAGAATTAAAGAATGATGAACCGTATTTTGAGGAAAAAGATATTTTCGACAGAAAAGAATTTTAGTAGCATCTCGATTTTCATTGGATGACGATCCACACGTGACATAACACGTGAATGGAGGTCCGGTCAAAAATTGGGGTGTTACAAGATGTTTGAACAGATACAAGCCAAACTTCTTGGAACATCCTAGTTCATCCTTTGTTTTATGCCAAAGAGGAAAACATCTACTATATATACCATGTGGATGGAGAGAAGTCTAGCTGATGTTGGTACTGTAACTCAATGCATTGTTCCAACAAGGGTTAATGAAAAATACTTGACAAATGTTCTCCTGAAGATCAATGCTGAATTTGGTGGCTTAAATTCTTTGTTGTCTGTTAAAGAATCTCATTCTAATTCCCAAATCACCAAGGCTCTGATTATCACTTTGGAAATGATGTTTTACATGGTATTTCTGGTCAGTATGATGTACCCTCTATTACTTTGGTAGTTAATTCTAAATAATGACCATTGATCCCTCAGTAAAGGGCATCTGTAAGAACACAATCGCCCAAGGTTGACATGTTAGAATAGGATAATTAGTTAAGTACATATTTGAGCCATTGGTGCCATAACCTTATTTCAAAAAGCTACAGTGATTCACTATGAGAATTGCTAGAGTGCATGATGAATGGAAATGAAAATGTTGGAATAGTTCAAGTACGTCCCGGACAAGAGCATACAACAGATATGGGTAAGTTCCAAATTCTTTTATGGAAATGTCATGAATGTCGTGTATGATACCTAGGTGAGGATATCATAGTCCTTATACTAAATCACGTCAACGGTGGTGGACTGATCGTCCTTCGTAAGCATCAATTTGGGTAGAAGATTACGTTTGCAAATCTTCTTACTGAAAATAGAACATTAATTATTCCAAAATCATCAATGATAGTTGAAGGTGTGATGTTTCAAGAAGGACGGTAGTTATTATGGTTTTGCTTAGCTTTGTAAAGGACTTAAGGAGATTTAGTTAATTATCAAAGAATGGTTTTCGAAGGAGAAGTGAATTTATATCTGGAAGTATTGCAAGACGATGAATCTAGTGTGAGTAAATAAATACCCTAGTTGTACTTGTGCATCTAACACATATGATCCGATCGAATGTGAAAGGACTCTTGGTGTAAGATCAGAGTAGCGCAATGGAAGCGTGACAAGTTTTGAGAAATGCAGACTGTAACACCATGACTTAACCAGACGCAAATTTCGAGGACGAAATTTCTTTTAAGGGGGGTAGATTGTAACACACCGGAACTTTGTGATCAGGCCACGTCACAAATAGGCATAAAATAAATAAAATAATAAAGTGATAGTCGAGATTAGCTTGAATTAGCTAGAAGAAAAGAATAAATACATAGGTTGAAATAGAGCATTAGAAAATTGTATGGATTAGTGAAAGTAGTAATTGGGAAGTAGGAATAAATTGATGAAAAAAAAATAATTATGCATATAATAGAAAAAAAATAAAACAAATAAGAAACGATATTGTTAACATATGTAAACTTAAAATAAAGGTTAAAAAATGAATGAGAATGATAAATATCAATTTATAAATTCTACAATAAGGTTTATGGATATATATGAGAATGGTAAGTGAAAAAAAGGAGTAAAATCTCAGCCAAACCATAATTTTCTAGTATTGGCGGTGAGTGTAACACCCATAACTTCGCGGTCGTGCCATATCGTGAGTGAACAAGGATAAATAAATTATTTCATCGCTCACTCGCTCTCGCGCGAAGGCGCGAGTAATGCGAAAATGAAATTTATTACTTGATCGAAAAATAATAATGCTGATGGTAGCATGATAAAACTATAAATTATGTTTTATAGATATGTATAATAGTTGAAATAATTAATGAATGTTTATTGTGACTAGTGTGGAAAAGAAAAAATATACAGTGATTGAATTAATAACAAAAATAATAAAAAAAATATAATATTAGTGCATATGATTCTAGAGTAATGAAATGGAAAGATTATAAATTAAAAGCAATGAAAAATTTATAACAAGGTTTTGAAGAAATGCGTTGAGAGAAAATTAAATTCAAATTTTGATTGACAAATTATTAGTACATAGGAATAAAATAAACCTTGTTGATGTGTAGAAATCAGATAAACTAAAGTAGCTAAATAAAATGATGGAAATAAGATAAAATTTAAATAAATAAAATTATAAGTATTCTTATAGAATGAACTTAGAAAAAAAAAAAAATAAATAAATAAAATTACATTTGTGGGATTTCGGTCGAACGGAAAAATGAAGGAAGGGGTGTGAATCTCAGAAAGTTCTAAGTCATTCGAATCTGGGCGGTGATGATCGAACATTCTGGTTGTTCGGATTCGGGCGGTGATTTTAGGTCATTCAGGACAATTGAAAGGTTATAAAGAGGGAAGAAACGGCCATTGAAGAAGAAGGAACTCAGAGCTATGTTGAATGCCCGACCGAACCAGTGGGAAGAAGAAAAAAATTAAGTGCAGAAGACAAAGATGAAGCTGTGGGTTGCAGTTGGCTGGGTGCGTTGAGTCGATGAAGAACAGAGCAGAGGGAACGAACCAGCAAGGAGGAAGGGAGAACGAAGGAGTCGCCATTGCTGATGCTCTGACGTTGTTGGCCGAGAAGTAGGTGTCGTGGAGCGTGTTGCAAGCTGCTGGTGGTACGTGATTTCTGAATTGAACAGGGCTGTTGTTGCTAACCGAGGAAGAAGAACAACAGTGCAGCTGCTCTGTTGTGTGAGGAAGATGTTGGGCAGCTGCTGCAACAATGAGCACCTGACGAACAGGGGAATTGGAAGATGATGCTGCAGCAAGATGAACTCAGGAAGAAAGGAGCACAAAGCAAGATGAAGAAGATGATGAAAACCAGCTGCTACTGGTTTGAACAAGGAAGAAATGAAACAGGGGCGTGCTCTATTCCTGATGACGATCACAATGGAAGAAAGAAGTGAAAACAGAGCATGCTGGACTGTTTCAGCTACTGGCTGTGGCAGCCATTGCAGCTGCTGCTACTGTGGGACAGGGGTGCATGAACAGAGGAAGACGGAAATAGAGCGAACATGAAACAGAGTTTCTGTTGGTTGAGGTGGCTATCGCGGGTCGTTGCAGCTATTGGCGAACGGAGAAGGCGAGTGAAATAGGAAGCCGTGCAAATGCTGCAGGACGAGCAAGAATGGAGAGATGGTGTTCTGTTAAAGTGTCGTTGCTGCTGCAACAAGGCGGATCGGAGAAGAAGAAGCAACATAGCACGGTGCTCTGTTTTGGTGAATTTTCAGCTGCTGGCTGGACGGTGTGTAGAACACGGACCAATGGTGCATCGTGGCTTCATGAATTGGTGTTTGATCAAATTAAAGAGGTAAGCAGTTTAAATGAATTTAGATAATTAAAATTTAACATATTAATGCTCAATAGGTAAATTAAGTATAGGAATTTGTTAATGTAGATTAAATAGTGCTATCAGAAGATATAGAGAATACATGTACACAAATAATCATAAATTAGAATAAAGAATTTCAAATACTAAGATCAACTTATAATGTTAATTTTAATAATATAAGATAAGTTAGAAAATTTTAAAGATTTTAATTGATGAAACTTTAGTAGCTTTAAACAAAGAGAAAATTATTGTAGAAATTCTGATTAGTATAACTTGAATTAGAATCATGGATAATTCGAATAAATCAAGATGGATTGATTTGAATAATAAAATTTTTATGACATAATACTAAAGTTTGGAAAATAAAAGAATGAATTAATGTACCTTTATGTAGCTAAAAATTTAAATTAAGTAGTTAAAGAAATGAAAAATCATTTATTCAAGTGCTCAATTATTTAAGTAGATAAATATTTAAATTAAAAAAATAAATAAATAATAATTATTCAAATTAGCACTATAAATGACCTTAATAAAATTTCAGGAGTAGCATAAGACTAAGATTTTTAAATATGAATAAGACTAAAGATTTGACAAATAGAAATCTTATTTTGTTCGTAATTATTATATGAAAAAAGTAATTATAACAAAAAGAATGAGAAACTATAAAACACTTAAATTATTAAGGACACAAAAGATTTGCAAAAATGTGTTTAATTTCTCGTGAACATTAGTAGTAAGAAAAATAATAGAAATATTAATCGAAAAATCATACGCTATAATTATTTTGCAGATAAAAGCTCTAGGACGGTCGTAGCGAAAAGGAGTAAGAAATCGTCAAGAATTCAGTGGGCATGATTTTCTCTCTCACATATATTATGCAGATTTAAAATTCAAGACATTTGTTTGAATAGGTTATAGGTCGTTAATGTTTTGAAAAAGATTGATTTGAATTGTTGGTATTGTTGAATGATGTGTGATGATTAGTTTCTAATCTTGGCATGCTTGTATGTGAAATTATGTTTTTAGATTTTATCGTTTGATCAATTATCGTACTCTCTAGCATTAGTGCATTTGTTTTGCCATGATATGAATGATGTCTTGGTATAATTGAATTAACTTTGTTAAACTAAAAGAAGACGAAGGTTTATTAAGAATCCACGTATCGGTGCGATCGTCGAGTCGAAAGGCAGATCGTAGGTATTCCCACCCTGGAGCTGCCTGTGCCTGCGATAAGAACTCACTCTCTCTTGGACTGTGATACTGAGACATGACTAATTTTAGACAGTATCGTTACTTGAGGCCTCTACGATTATGATTGGATTAGATCACAGGGAATACCGAGAGGCATCTCAACCCTCTTCCGGTCTTGACTACAACCAAAACAAAATAAATGTTTGAAACGCCTAATGTTTGAAAGTATTTGTAATGTTTTAGATTGGGTCTGTATAATGCATGCGATGTGTAGGAATTATCCACTGGGCTTTCGAACTCACTCCCACTTTATTTTTCAGGTACACCTGGACGTAGAATATGTTGACTTACGTTGGAAGACTTGCACTGAAATTAGACACCTTATAGGGAGGTCGTCAGGGATAAGTTATATTTCAGATTCAGGAATGTGATTACATTGGTTTAACTTTGGTTGTTTTTATTTCAATGGTTTAGCTATAGTGACCACTATAAAGTGAAGCATGGCAATCATGAAGAACTTTGTTAATTTCAGATTCAGGAATGCAACGACGAATCACCTTGTCAGCACACCTCCGGTAAAGAATGGGATCATCCCAAAGATAGAACTTACTCTCATGTATGAAACACTTCAGGCGGCTTTGAGATAAATCTGATGGATGACGCCTGTGGCTTTGTAGTTAACAAAATCTGCGTACCACGAGGAGTTGTCACTTACTGACAAGAGACGCTCATTTGGGAAAACCTCCATTATTCCCATTAGATCAGGGTTTGCTTCATTTGACCGACGAGACAAGTAGTCAGCCACAACATTTTTTGTACCCTTTTTATCTATTACTTCAATATCAAACTCTTGCAACAGCAAGATCCACGTTATTAATCTAGGCTTTGCATCCTTCTTTGTAAACAACTATCTGATTGCCGCGTGATCAGTGAAAACTTTGACATGTGAGCCCACAATGTATGATCTGAACTTGTCACAAGCAAAAACAATAGCTAGCAACTCCTTTTCAATGGTGGTATAGTTCTTTTGAGCATCATCTAATGTTTTGCTTGCATAGTATATGGCTCTAAACATCCTATCACGTCTTTTCCTAAAACTGCTCCCACTGCATAATCATTAGCATCACACATGATTTCGAAAGGTTCCCCCAGAACTGGTGTGGAAATTATTGGAGCAGACGTTAAGGCTTTTTTAAGTATCTTAAAAGCTTCAACACACTCGAATGTGAAGTTAAACGCAACCTCCTTTTCCAGCAATTCACATAGAGGTCGAGCTATGTGAGAGAAGTTCTTGATAAATCTACGATAAAAACCTATGTGCCCCAAGAAACTCTGCACCTCACGCACTGTTGTTGGTGGTGACAGCTTTTCGATGGCTTGAATCTTTGCTTTATCAACTTCCAGGCCATTAACAGAAATTCTATGGCCAAACATAATGCCATCCCGAACCGTGAAGTGACATTTCTCCCAATTGAGGACTAGATTCTTCTCTTCACACTGGGAGAGGACTCGGTCCAGATTGTTGAGGCATTGTTCAAATGTTTCACCAAACACTAAGAAGTCATCCATGAATACCTCCATGATGTCTTCAATCATATTTACAAATATTGCCATCATGCACCGCTGGAAAGTTGCTGGTGCATTGCATAGACCGAATGACATTCTCTTAAATGCATAGGTGCCATATGGGCAGGTGATAATAGTCTTTTCTTGATCTTCTGGTGCAATGACTATCTGATTATATCTCGAGTATCTGTCCAAGAAACAGTAAAAATCATAACCAGCAATTTGATCCAACATTTGATCCACAAAAGGTAATGGGAAATGATCTTTACGGGTTGCCTTGTTCAGCTTCCGATAATCTATGCAAACATACCATCCAGTTCTTGTCCTTGAAGATATTGGCTTTCCTCTTTCATTTGTAAAAACAGTCATTCCCCCTTTCTTAGGCACAACGTAAATAGGGCTAACCCATGGCGAATTTGATATTGCATAGATAATTCCAACTTTTAGCCACTTCATTACTTCTTTTTTCACCACTTCTTTCATAATAAAATTGAGTCGTTGCTGATGTTCCACCGTTGGTTTATGTGAGTCCTCCATTAATTATCCATCCTAATGCAGATTTGTGCTCTTGCAACAACTTCAACAACTTTCCTTCTTGAACAGGTGCAAGTGAAGAGGAGATAATAATTGGAAGTGATTTATCCTCATCCAAAAATGCATATTTCAATGTTCTAGAAGCTTTCTCAACTCTACATCCTTAGGAGGATCTTGAGTAACTTTAGATGGCTGATTTTCAGGCATTTGTTCCTCTTTACTGTGGAACTCTTGCGAGCTTGCTTCCTAAGCTAGCACCATTAGCTGCTCCTCTTCTGTCATGACTTGAGGAAATGTCAATGAATGAGAGATTCTTCCCACCAACTTATCTTGTGAGCCTAATGCCTCCACTACCTTGCCAATACAAGAGTTTAGGATCTCTACCTTGTTGCATTCATGTAAGTCACTAGGGTATTGCATTGGTTTGGAAAGATTGAAAATCACTTTCTCATCATTAACTCTTACAGTTAATTCTCCCTTGTGTACATCAATGAGTGCATGCCCAGTAGCCAGAAATGGTCGTCCAAGGACGAGTGGTATTTCACAATATTCTTCCATGTCTAGAACCACAAAGTCTATTGGAAATATGATTTTATCCACCTTGACCAACACATCCTTAACCACTCCTTTTGGATATGTTATGGACCTATCAGCTAGTTGAAGAGTGATTGTTGTTGGCTTGATTTCTATCATTCCCAACCTCTTGCATATCGCCAAGGGCATCAGATTTATGCTTGCTCCAAGATCACACAGTGCCTTCTCAAAAATCTCAGACCCAATATTGTATGGTATAGTGAAACTACCTGGATCTTTAAAATTTTGAGGAAGCTTCTTTTGTAGGATGGCACTACATTCTTCAGTGAGCTTGACTGTTTCATAATCCTCCAACTTTCTCTTCTTGGACATGATCTCCTTCATAAACTTTGCATAATTAGGCATTTGTTGCAAAGCTTCTACAAATGGAATGTTTATGTGGATTTTCTTAAACATTTTCAAGAATTTGGCAAATTGTTCATCCATCCTCTTTTTCTGGAACCTTTGAGGTGGTAAGGGTGAATCTCAAAACTTTTACCCTCTTGATTTGCTCTTTCCTTGACCTTCCCTTTTGATGATGCAGGTTCTTCATGTTGGCCTTTTGATGTCTTTTGCACATCTATCTCATTGCTAACAGGTCCCTCACCTTCAATAGGTAGTATACTTAGATTTGGTGGACCTACTACCTCTTTGCTGCTTCTAGTGAATCACCTTGCAGCTCTCCTTTGGATTTACTTGAGTATCACTTGGACAAGAGCTCTACTACTGATTTGAGACTATTTGTGCCAACTGCCCCACTTGTGTTTCCAGATTCTTAACAGTTGCATTAATGTTTCCCACCTGGATTTCAATTCTTCAAACTCTTGTGTCATTTTTATCTACCCTTCCAGTCAACTCCTTGAAGAATCTTGTGTGCATATTCATCATTTCATCGAGTTTATCCTCCAAAGATGGTTTTTTGTCTTACAAGGGCTATTGAGAGACGAATCCTGGTGGCATTTGAGCACTTATGTTATTTGCATATGAAAAATTTTCATGGTTTCTCACACCCGGATGATAATACTTTGGGACATTATATTCCCAGTGGGTGCTTGATACCCGCTGAATTTGTTTATGGTATTCATCTGTTCGATTGAAGCTTTTCCATGATAAGATGCCTTACTCGCTTCTGTAATTGACTGTACTTGTTGATGCTGCTGAAACTGTGCTCCACTCCTCTTTTCTTCCAACAAATTCAATCGATGGGCCATAGCTGCAATTTGGGCATGCAGAGTGCTAATCTCATCAACTTCATAAACTCCCACTCTTTTTGCTGTACTTTTTTATGTACCATGTCCATAAGCATTAGCTGCCATGTCTTCAATCAATTGAGTCGTATCTGTGGTTGACCCCCCCATCAAAGATCCTCCAGCTGCTGAATCTACCAAGGCCTTGGTGGGCGGTGTAAGTCAACTATAGAACATCTAAATTTGAAGCCAAGGTAGATATCTATGTTGTGGGCAACGTCTCAGTAAGTCTTAAATCTCTCCCAAGCTTCATACAAAGATTCAAAATTAGATTGTTTGAAAGAGTTAATCTCCCCTTGCAGCTGATGTACTTTGGCCGGTGTGAAATACTTTTGCAAAAACTTCTGGCTCATTTCTTCCCAAGTTGTAATAAAGCAAAAGGTTGGCTGCAAACCCTACTTTCGTAGGGTTTGCAGCCAACCTTTTGCTTTATCCCTTAAATAGAAGGGAAACAGTCGTAACCTAAGCCAATCTTTAGTTACTCCATTTATTTTGATCGTATCACATATTTCCATGAAGGAGTTTAGATGTGCCATTGGATCCTCCACAGCTGAGCCTTCAAACTATTACAGCTGCACCATGGTGATCAAGGATGGTTTCAACTCAAAATTGTTTGCATTTATTGGTGTCATTGCTATGCCTGAGTAATTGTTATTCAGTACGGGTTTAAAGAAGCCCCTCAAAGGTGCTTCTCTATACTGGTCGTCCCTATTATTCCCAACTCGTGAACTTCCACTGTAAGCCATAGTTGGTACTTGTTCTTGAGCGTCCAACTAAACCTGATTGATTGTTTTTAGCAAATCTGTATCGTAGGGGTCACAAGGACGTTTACTCATGCAAGCCTGAAACACAAAAACACAAACAGATCAAGTGTGTTCAATGTGCTTTTACTAAATATAAGAAAAATCAATCAACAAGCAATAATAAAATAAAATTTTGTCTTGATTAAGCTAAACCAAATTCAACTGGTTTTAAAAACACTAAACACAGTATTTTCCCCAACAACAACACCAAAAACTTGTTGGCAATCCTGCAAGCATACAGTTTCACTCAAGTATAAACTGGTAATACTAGGTATCGTCCTCAGGGAAAAAGGGTTGATTTGTGATTTCAAATCTCAATTTACTACTGATCAAAGTTTTATGAAGACTATAACTGGATGTAATTGAATTAAGTTGAAAAATAAAAACTTTTCTAAACAAAACCAATAGTTAATATTCAGAAATCTATGTAGAACATGTCTAGGATAGTGAATGTCACTGCGTAGTTTGCGATCCTTTCTTTTAACACTGAATTACTTAAACTATGAGTTTTTGCATCAACAGTTGAAATCATCTCCCAAGGTATTTCAACATTCACTAGATTTGTCTCGTTAAGCCCTCTTCCTAAGTGCTCATTTAACAACCTACGTGTTATGTTCAACAGTCCTTGTGTAACCCCTTAGATTAGTCAATAATCTCATGATAAATCAACCGGTCTAAGTAAAAATTGTGACATCCACCCTTTAGGCTTCTATTCCGAGGAAGACTAAAGTGTTGGGTTCAATATGTCTATGGCCAGTAAACATAAGGCATTAAGTCTACGCAATATGGAATAGAGTTTATAACACAATAACCACAACTAGATATCACAAACTATGTATTGAACATCACATCCCAGACAATAAAACTAATTAGCTAGACATGAATTCAAAGGAAAATATGAAATTAAATTCAAAGAAGTAAAACATACTCAAATCTCTTAAACAATCTTCAATCTTTAATGAAATACAAGTTTTCATGCCCCACAGTCGTCACTAGTGTTTTCTTTCTGAATTAGGTATATTTGACTCTAATCACCCTTTTCTATATATAGTCCCGCACTAAAAAAATCCTAAAAATTATAAAAATCCATATTATTACTCGAGTGACTGCGGTCAGTGATTTCTATGAAAAAAACCCAAAATTGTCCACCTGTTGCCTACCATGGTCTGTCCTGTCTCTGTGCATATCCTATTTTGGTAATCGCGGTCACCAGTTTATGGACTGCGGTCACTAGTGTGTTATGTCCTGGTTCGGACATTTTTTTGTTACTACAGTCTTCAGTTGTTGGACCGCGGTTTTCTGGTACTTTCTCATGATTCATTCTCCTGTTTCCCTTCTCATGATGCATTCTTCCTTTGTGCTTCAACCTGTATCCTGCAATACACTCAATTCCTTTCCTAGACATCATTTTCTCATAAAAGAATATCAAAACTTTAAAACAAGGCTTAAAAAGATATTAAATAATGCAAACCCCTAACTGTATGCAAAAACTACTAATTATGCAATTCTTCAATTAACTTACCTATTCTAATGTTAGTTTGCTATGCAACTAACAGCAACTAACATAATTAAAGTAACATATTCTAATGTTACCTATTCTAATGTTACTTTTACCCTGTTAGTGGCGAATCTTCAAATCCTTTTTCTTTCGATGCTATAGCCCCAAATGTTGTGAGTTCTCAATATAAAATAATTAAAGTAATTATTTTTAGTATTTGAAGATCATCTAATATTTTTAAGTCATAAATTTAATGATTGTTT
>JAJIYU010003623.1:0-26213 GCA_030144865.1 Tinospora cordifolia
TTCTGCTGATTACCAGAGAATGATTGGAGCTTCATTAAACCTTGGAAATGGAAGTTCAAGATATCTCAATTCCATGAGACTTGAACTGAATGTAAAGCTTGATCATACTAAGTATTTGTTGTGGTGGCAACAAGTGCTTGCTGCGATTAGAGGAAATCGGTTGCTTTCTTTTATAGATCAGAATATGGTTCATTCACTGCATTGGTGAATCATCTCTGGCATTGTGTAAAAGGTAGAATTGTTATATTCTTAGGTATGTTCATTTTCTGGTTTGAGCACGTACATTTAATAGAGATTTGATGTCTTTTAAATTCATCTCAGGAACAAATACTGAACATGACAGTTGCTGGAATGTTATGTCTCGTATAACATGTAGTGGAGATAGTCATGGAAATATATCTAGCTCATGAGTTTGAAGTAAAAGTGTTCTAATTTGAGATATGGTAACACTTTTACAATGACTAGCGATTATGTGACTGTTTCCATGATTTTTAACTGCACATGAAAGAAGAGATGAATGGATGTTATAAGAAATTAACAACTTTAAAATCATAGATGCAGGGGATTCATTAGTAAATTGGTGATAATACTACAAAGATGTGCTTTGGTTTCCTTTTGACATATTCGACGAAAACTGGATTGCATCCGACAGCCTTTTATGCTGGATGCTTGGAAAATGCTAAAAAAGTATACTTTAGACAGAGGGTAAAAACTTTGGCTAAAAATTCTAGATTGGAATTGGTTCCATCTAGAAATCTGTGCGTAAGACGCTAAGTGATCTCTAGGTTCTGGAAATGGAAAAATGTATGCAGTTGATAACTGGAAATGAACTGATCTTTTAGAGGATTTAACTTGATCTATTTAGTTTGATCATGAGAAACAATATAATTGATGCTGAATAGGGAGTAGGTGAGGATGCTATCACCAAAGAGGAGAGGATGACACTGATAGCATTAAGAGAGGTACAGAACAATTAAAGAACAGAAGAAAGTTGCTGCTTTAAAAGCAATGCTGCTGCCGTTGCGCAAAATGATTTAGATGCACCTAATGTCCTAATTGTTTGTGAACTCTTCTGTGTGTTTGTTGGAGCATGTGTATGTAAGCATTGATGTTACAAGTGATAAGACCAAAGTCTTGTAAAAAGAATTGATTAATACATTTTTCTTCTAATGTACACTGAATCTGAAGGAATTTTTTAAGATCTATCAAAGAAACAAAAGGTTTTTTAATGTGGAGAATTTGGATACAAACGTATCTTATCTAGCAGATGGGACTACACATCCATTTGATGTATCAGAACTTTCAAGGTCAATAGAGGTTGATGGAAACTTCGTATGAGGGGATTTTGTTACAGAAGTACTTGAAGATACTCTGTAATTTCTTTTGCTGCTTCTTTCAATATTAATTGCATCTTGGATAGCCAGTACTACATCCCGCATTGTTGGCCTGGAAACTCCATGTGGTTCAACACTTAAGATTGCAGTTTCAGCTACCCTCCAAAGAGACTCTATTTTGAAGTTGCCTGCCAACGAAGGATCTGCTATACTTATCACATCCCCTTTACGAATCAAGGATCTTGCCTGCAAAAATAATTCAATTATTGCGATTATTTGAAAAACTTTTACATTTCTTTAATATCTGTGGTGATCATGGAGTCATGGCCATTGCAAAGCAAACACACAGCTGCCATATGATCACAATTCAGAGGAGGTGATAATTAGTGATACCCGATTCATCCTAGCATTTTCCATTCATTAAATTTAATCAAGAGAGCAAACTACTTTGAACTTCCAGTTTTTCTTGCCACGTCTATATGGCTGAACTGTGGATTCTTCAATTCTTGTTCTCCATTTTTGTGTCTTTTCTTAATCTCAGAGGAGCCAAGTACTGCATATCTCATCTGGTTGCGAATGAAATATAAAAACTTTCATTTTTCTTCTCACCCCCTTCCCATGATAAGTATTAGAATAAAGGGTTCAGCCATGAAAGTGACATTGGTCTGATCTTCCATCTTGTCTATTACAATTCTTAGGTCTAGTGCTTCTATGACATCTTCGAGAAATTTGTTTCCTTTTTTACCTGATCAATTGTTGAATATATGGACATGATAACTGGTCCATTATTATTTCCGGAGGGATGCTTTTGGTCGAGAGAGAAAGCTGTTTGAGTATTTTTTCATAACAGCTATTGCAGAACAAAGTGTAAGTGACATGAATTTTCCTTGCACTAGTTCTATGATAACAGTTCTAGAAACCCATTCGAGAGTTGGAGAAGACAAGGAAGGAGACATGGGAAGTTTCCGTGGTCCTGTAGTTAAGGTCAGAGATGAGTGAAGTCTATTTTCCATGAAGATCAAGGATATCCTCCATTCTTAAGACTTGATTGGAGATATTGATGAGTTTAAAATGCATAACCTGAAAGAAGCTTACCCAGTGAACAACATTCCATTCAGCACCATATTCTTCTAGTGAGAAAGGCTTTCTTCCTGAGATCAGCTCCAATAGAACTACCCCAAAACTGTAAACATCACTCTTTTCTGTTAACTGCTGATTCCTGTAGTACCTGCAGGAGTAATGAGATGCTAGTTTAGCTTGTCACAAAAAAGTAAAAGAACAATAATAAAAAGCTTAATAACCCTGGCAATAATAAAAGCTTAATAACATTGGCATACTCTGGGTCAAGGTATCCAAATGTTCCACATGCAACACTTGATATGTGGGTGAGGTTTTCATCAGTTTGCTTCGAAAGTCCAAAGTCTGACACTTTTGCTCTCATGTTGACATCTAGGAGAATATTGCTTGTTTTCACATCACGATGAATGATACTTGGGTTGCATCCACTATGTAAGTATTCCAAGCCTAAAAAAATCTCCCTGTTATCACTATAAAGCAGTATAACATCCATAAAGTAACAAGATAACAAGTCATTGAAAACCTTTAGCTGCATCTTCTGCAACAGAAAGACGAGATATCCAGTCCAAGTGCTTCTGACCTACGGAGTCTGGTTATCAGAGTACTTTGTGAATTGGATGGAACTGCATCTGTTTAAAAAGTTGAAAGCAGTAAACAGGTAGTAGTACACAAAAGACATACCATGTATATAGTCCTGCAATGTTCCGTTGTGCATATACTCATAAACCAATATTCTTTGATGTTCTTCTTCACAGTAGCCAATCAATGAAACCAAGTTTTTGTGATGAATTCTTGACAGCAGTGCAACCTGAAAAATATATGCTTGTGGATGAATTATAATAGCTTGTCAAGTTCTTTTACTTGTAACTCTTATTCTAATTTCTTATGATACATGCTCTGAATGGATTCACTATCCGCTGTAATGCTTTCCACTCTCTCTCACCACACCACTGTGCACCACTCCCCCCGCTTGCCCCACCCCCCCTTCCCCACAACCTCCCTTCCTCTCTCCCTCTCCCTCACACTCTTCCTTTCCTCCATGCCCCACCTTTTCTTCCTTTGCTTGAGTTATAGAAGGGATTATATTCTCTTCAGCCTCCATCATATTACACACAGAGCGTCAATTATAAATCAAAATCATCTCTCAATGTCTCTTCAATGCATTAATTAGTGCTTCTTCTCCTTCATTTCAGTGGGTCTGAATTTTTTAAGAGTTGGGTGGGCTTGAAATCTATAACAGTTGGCATTCAAAATCCAAATCAGAATAGCTCACCAAAAAAATTTAAAAAGGAAGACCAGTTCCTTTCACATACAGCACAAAGTTGTCTGCTTTCGTGAGGTGCAGATTACTAAATCGCAGCATTGGCAGGTATTAATGAATATCTTATGTGATCTGAAGATCTGTAGTTGTTCATTAAAAATGTAGGATATCATGATTTAAATAGAATCTAAGTATGATTTATACCTCATTCATAAATTGATGTGCCCCATGGTTTGATGTGTCGGCCAAGATCTTAACTGCCACTTCTTTTCCATCTTTCATTTTACCATAGTAGACTGGTCCAAAGCTCCCTTTCCCAATTTGTTTTGAGAAGTTTTGCGTGGCTTCTTCAAGCTCAGAGAGGGCGATATGGTAAGATCCATCAAAACCATCATCTGAAAAAATTCCACTACCTGCAATTGGATTGCAGTTAAAAGGCCTAGAGATGAAGTACAGAGAATTGCCTGAGTGGATTACACAAAATATGTTAAAGGACATGCATGCAAATAAACATTGTTCAACAGTGACGAAAGCAACTCAAAGAAAGTTGTAAGGCCACATACATTTTCTGTCGCTGGTCTGCTGAGATTGTTTTCTTCGAAAATGACATAACATTAACAAACTTGCTAATAGCAAGAATACAAAAAGTGCAAATGCTCCAATTGAAGTACCAATTGTCAACTTAAAAATCTTGTCATGATGCTTGCTGGGTTTCAGTTGAGGATTTCCATCATAGCTGCCAAATAGAAATGTCATCAATGTTTACTAAATGTTTGATCCAACTGCTATCGACCTAGTCAATTTCATGTAGTGTAAGTGTGTGTAGCTTTTCTTAATGTATGTATTATTGCTATTTTGTACACGTGGATGGATTCTCTTAACAACCTAGTCTATATCTGACGACAGCGTATGCATCCTTTGGATATCTGCTTTTTTTTATTTTTTTTTAATTTAGCTTTTATGCAAATTAATTTGTTTCAAGTTTTTTCTGTATCGTTCCTTTGGTTGAACCCATTTCCCAATTTACTATGCAGAGAGTTCTTGAACTGCTGTTATAACTATACTATGTTGGTGTTGTTACTTAAGGTGCAGCACTCAGTGATCATGTTAATATGACAAAGATGAGTGGAAATTGTTGGTCACATGGAAAAAAATTGTGGAAACTATTTATTCAAAACCAAATATATCCTTTGCCATGTTTGTGCACTAAGAGCCCTAAACTTTGGAGAAAATTACTTCGTACTCACCGGAATATCAGTTTTCTAGTTAGGAATTCTGGAGGTATTTCCCCACTTAAAGAATTATTTTGCACATACCTGCATGACAGGGGAAATCATCGGGAGAGCAATGGTTAAGAAGTTCTTAAGAAAAAAACGACACGTTTAAGGGGTAGAAAGAGAATCATAATCCTAGAAGCTGAGGCTCCGTCAAGCCTAAATGCCAAACCAGCCACAATACAATAATATAGCGGAAAAATCTAAAGTCATTACATACAATACTTGTAAGCTTGGCAACTTGCTCAAGTAAGTTGGCAATGGGCCAGTGAGTCTGTTGTTCTCTAGGTGCCTGCGGTATATTTACCAATCAAAATAAGCAAACCAACTAACATAACAGCACTCCTTTTCAATTAATTGAGAAAAAGAAGCATAATTAGAAACTTACACAATGGTCAAACTGATAAGATTACTCAGGTCAGGGATTGGCCCAGTTAAGAAGTTACCATCCAACCACCTACAAGAATGAATGTCCTGGATATTGAAATCCCGGTTGAGGATAGAACTAAGTTAAACAAGAAATGTTACTGAGCATAGTAGTGCTTACAATTCTGTCATGCCCTCCAAGTTCTTAAGCTCAGGAGGTATTTCACCCTTCAGACTTTTTTTTGACAAGAATCTGTTACAGAATCCAGTTGCTTTCTGCTGTCAGAGTAGTTTCAATGTTGTAATCTCTAACCACAAATTGTATGACTTCCTCTACCAATTATAAGGATTGATAAAATAATCTCATTTAATCTATCACATCTTTTGGTAATATCATGTATGGTATTAAATTATAGAATCACCATGCTGATACAAACACAAAAATATCTAAATAAAGTAGCATGTTAAATGTATAATTTTGACTCTTTCCATGATAAGCATCATTCTACAGACATAAATAAGTTATAGGGGAATTACATCTTAGTAACCCTTGGTGGTGTGTTGGAACTGCAAGCCACCCATTCCCAGTTGGTGGGTTTGCAAGGATCACCCCCTTCATGGGTCCAATTGCTTCCCGGAGACATGGAGTGGAGCGCATTGAGAACAGTTGCTTCCAAATCAAAGCAGTTATTCATCAGCTTGTATGCGTTGTATATTAAAAGAATCCCACCCATGCCATCCAAATGACTAATTAACCTCAATATAAATTTGCAGCAAACATAAGAGGTAACGAGAAAAGTAAGACAAAAAGCTAGATCAGATGGTTTCACAAAGCAAATTCAAGATCATCAGTTTGACTTACTATCTTTGCTGTCTGTCTTTTGGATTATTTGGACATATTTACCAATCTCAATTGCATTTAAGAGTGGTCCACGAGTAGAGTCCCATGTCTTGACCAATGAGAATGAGAAAACAAAATCTAGAGATATGTTCATATAGCTTGGCTCATAAAGAGTATAGCTCCCATTAGCGTTCTCCGCAATATTTACGATGACATTGCTATATCCAGGCACACGAGGCTGCTGCACCGTAAATTTCCGACTTTCATTCCAGCCCAAGTCTTCAATTTCAGCTAAATATGCATATGCTCGTGCATTGGCTGGGAAACCTTCCAGGTCTATCCTGTAGGTGAGCCATCCTTTGGTGCCAACAACTGCTGTCTGCATCACTTTTGTAGGTGGATATTCTCGTGTGCTCGTGTCAATGCTCCTTAATGTACTAATACTTTCTGTTCCGGGAGCTACTCCAACTAAGTAGTTCTGCTTTTTTTCTTGATCTGAATTCCAAATTCTATCGTAAGGATCGTCTGGATACCTGTTAGAAAAGGAAATATCCATAATACCTCTTCTGATGAAATTTATAACCAGACTGGGGAACATTTTGATACATATTTAGATTTAAATATGAATAGAAACATGGAAATATTGGAATGTGCTGAGTGGTAAGGGTTCCAGTTTATGCTTCATTAGAAAAGAATTTGAACGATTCCAGAGTTAATTGATCTCTATTGGTGGTGAGTTGCTGACTCATGTTTTCATATCCTATAGTTCAGATTCTGACCCAAGGAATGATATGATTTGGACCTTTTTATCAATGGACAACTTGCTAGGTTTTTTGGAGATAATGGACTTCAGTGTTTGTGTTTTCTGAGCGGCATGGAAGACTCAAATTATGATGGTGCCAATGAAAACGTAAATTGAAGAATTTTTGAGAGTTCATACCTTACCACTTCTTTGCTAGAAGCTCCAAAATTTACCCTTGCTGCAACCTTGAGGAAGAAATCATCCTCATAATCTGTAGCATACATGGAAAAATTTAATGGTCGCAGTTCCAAAGTGGAAATGAAGGGAGATCCAGTCAGTGCACAACAGAGACACACATTGATCGAATGAGAGGGGGCCCTGATGATCATTTCCTCAACATAGATCCTTGCAGAATCAAGAATTGTAATAGTTGACCACCTGGTAGCATCCAAGTAGAGCTGAAATTTAGGGAAGGGATCTCCAGTATCAGATTTGGCATACTGAAATGTTGCTCGGACAAGGTAACGCCTTCTCTCAGTTGTATTAAGAGTATAGCAGTACTTATTTCTGTCTGCTGGGAAGTCTCTACGATACTGGTACTGCAGTTTTGCTCCATTTGGATTGGCAATGTCCACTGCCTTTCCATCTCTGATGAACCCAGTGTCTGAAATCCATTTCAGTCCTGTATTTGGATCAGTGTAATTACTTCCACTTCCACAATCTATACTAACAAACTCTGCAAATCAGTTAAAAGTTATAATATTAGTCCTCTATTTTGCAATCATAACTACATGATTTGGTTCTAGTCAACCAATACCAAAATATGCAGATAAATTATTCCACTTCTCATTATTAGGGTCTTTTTAATTTTGGCAACCTGTACTTATTCTCTTATGCTTATTTTGTATTCTTGGAACAAATCCTCCAATTTCATCTTGGTTTCTAATAACTTCTACATGCAAGAAGTAGATTTCTAAACATACACACTCTATTTGATTTTAATTATGCTTTTGTCATACAGATCTCAGTATGATTGAAATTATCATTGCCAATGTAACACACAAAGACATACCTGTAACTTGGCAGGCAACAAAAGGAAAAAACAAAACCAGCAAACATGAGAATAGAACCATTGGAGACCAAGAGAAACAACTAATCCCTGTGTAACATCTGAGATTAGATTCCCGGTTCTTAAATTTTGATCAAATCCTTAGCCTTTGCCAGTTAAGTTTGAGCACCTCCCCATTTCTTCTCCACCCATAATCACTTCTGAGATGTGTAGTGTGAGTTGCTGTGATTATTGTTCGTTCACATGTCTCTTTCTACATAGAATCTACTTTTCAACGAAAAGTTTTTAAAGTGCCATTTTTCAAACTTCTGCTTTTCTGATTACAAAGAATATGCCATGCACTAGCTTTCGACTGCCATTTTATTTGGTAAATATCAATTTCAACACTTCTGCAGTAAATTTGCTGATTCTTAGAGTGGAAACTACAGCAAGATTACGTTAACAGTTTGCCCGTGCCGAATTTCTCGGTGTGGCTATTAAAATTCTTAATTTAGTCGAACCAAGTTCTTTCTTCATCCTGCAGTGGAAAATAATAGCTGTCATCAACTGTCCATTATCTTATCATGTCGAAATTCTAACCATTGAGTTCTATTACGTTTTTGGGTCATTGATGATCTACCTATAGTTTCTAATATTCTTACAGTTACAAAGATGATTGATGTAAAGCTTTATGACTAAGCGGATGCGTTAACAAGAGTGTTGCCCATCTCTCAATTGGTCCTCACGCAAGGAAAGATGCGCATCACTGAGACATTAAGAATCATCGACATCTCTGGAGTTACAACCAAAGGTATATTCTGTTTCAATTACTCCATGTTCTTTCAATATATGCAGAATTACTAACTCATTGAAATATGTAAATAAATAAAGGCCAACCATTAGCCACGATTTAAAGAGCATCCCAAAAAGATTTAAAAGAAAAAAGAAAAGAAAAGAAAAGCAAAGGGCGAGCTCATCTTCATCACATGCTTTTTCAGCCATCCCTCTTCCTTTTGCTAGCAAAGTATATCTACATATACATAAATTATTGTATCCATTTAAAAGTCTTCTTCAAACCAATCTGCTTTTTAGGTTTCTTTGTCGGAGCATGATATTAAAAATTATGCGTAAGGTTCCTAGTGCAGTGAGGTCTGGCCAAAAACCCTTTTGCTGTGCTCAAGAAATTCATGGCTTTGCTGATCAGGGATCACTTCACGGCCACCTAGCTAGTCTTTGAAAATCGGGTTTTGCATCTGATTTTATTGTCTAATATTAGAATTTTTACACGGTTTTGAAACACTTTTGGACCCAGATTTCTTTCTCTCTCTCTGTCTCTCTCTCTGTCCTTTTTTTTTTTTTGTTTTTATTGTTGTTTTTTGCTTTGCATAGTATGCCTACGATTATTATGCGTTACACTCTCTAAATTTATAACAATTTATCTAGTAGCCTCCTACTGCAAGAGGGCATACATGGAACCTTTATTTAACATTGTCTCAACTTTCTTGTTAAGGGTTATTTTAACTCAGTTACCCATCGAGATTTTAAACGTATTTATATTCTATTGATGTGACTCGTTCAAAAATAATGAAGTCCATTAGTGTCTGATAAGAATTTGGAATTTGAAGGTGGTATTTTCTTTCTTATAAAGTTGGGTGATGACGCGCTTTAGCCCTGTTTAGGGTGGGGAAGCCTCGTTGCAACCTTTAGGTTTCAGTGTCTTGGGACAAATGGAGCCCACTTCAGGCTGAATATGCCCCTGTAGCTGAAATCAGGAAATCGAAAGGCCCCTTGTTTTGGCTCTTTTTCCAAATATTCAATATATATATGTACAAGTTGACTGTTTTTGCAAATTTTAAGGTGTCCTATAAACATTTTTTTGGGCAAACCTCGGGCGATTTGGTGGAAAAAATTATTAAAAATGAAACAAACCTAGAGACAATTATAAAAGGAGATATGTACTTCTCTGCATGTAAGAAATACTAAAAATTGCAGTATCAAAAATTATATAATACCACAAGAAAAGTACATCTTGATAAAAAAGACTTAAACTTGGTAAGTGTATTTAAAAATCTTATATATATATATTGTAGTAAGGTCAATATTGTTCAAAATTAAGAAATTCTAAGGCTTTGTTTTTGGTTCTTATTTCAGATTTTTGATATATTGTTTTGTAATTATATTTGTATTACATATATTAAGTAGAAGTAGCAATTTTTGTTCTCAAATCACAAATGAGTATTATTTATATATTATAAATTTAAACTCAACCTATTTATTAATTATGTTATATGTATAAATTTAAACTTGCTTTGTTTATTAATTATATTATATTTTTATATTTATATATAACTTATTTAACTTTTTATAACTAATTTTTAAAATAATTTTATTACAAAAAATTATTAATATAAATATAAAATATAAATAACTTATTAAAATAAATTAAATTTAGAATTTTAAAAATTATAAAAAATAATGTTATTAATATATTAATAAATATATTAATTTTAAATTAATTTATTAATAATCAGTCTCTTAATTTATTTATAATCCATTAAGCATTTTATTTTTAAGTTTAGCAGGTTAAGTTGTTTATGCCATAAAATTTAATCTTGTTTAATCATATTTAATTTTTATTAACTCAAATTAATTAAATATATATTATGTTCGAATCTAGTTATCGGGCGAAACACCTTTAATATTAAGACATGTAATTACTAAATCTTGTGATTGCAACTATATATATATATATATATTTCAAGTACAATTGTCTTTTTTTATAAATAGATTAGTGTTCTTGATTTAAAACTTGTCATGATTTATCAAAATTCAAAAATAAATTTTAGAATACTTACCTTTTTTTTCTTGGAGAAAATCTATTTTTAGAAGACTTTGAAAAGCATTTCTTAAAATTGTTATTTTCAGATTAATATCTGGGTTTTGGCCTGACTGGTTTTGCGCCATCTTTCTTTTGAATCACTTCTTTAGAGACGTGTGCGTATACATATAGCATAGTATTGATATAGACTTTTGTTTATTTAATCTTTTCTTTTATTTTTATGAAAAGCCACTTTGCTTCTTTTGTTCTCTGACATGATGGGATTTCCTGTGGATTAGTTGAATTTATTTATATCGCGTCTGCTGAACCCTCCATTTTCCCCTATAGTTTTATTTAGAGTTGCTCCTTTGTTAATTTTAGTGTATACAACGACTCACTCTTATTATTGCAATTCATATATATATATATATATATTCTCTTTGCCACACAATACAATTTATTCTTTATTAGCTTTTGTATCATTCACAAACTTCTTATAATTAAATAAACTTATGATTACAGATACCACAACGTCATGATCATTATGTCTTGTAATGTTTTAATGAAGGGCCTTTTATTTTTATTAAAAATATTTATAAAAAGTAATTACAAAAAAAATTGTTGATAATTTGTTCGAAAACTTTTTTTGAAAATTTCCCTTGATAAATAATTTAGTATTTAAAACATATTTTTTCAGTTTTCAAACCACTAAAATGGCAAAAGCATGAGAAAAAAAAAACTGTCTATAAATGACTTTCCTAAACTGTGACAGATCCGCAATTATTGGTAATTGGTAAAAGCAAGTAAACAGATTAAACTAGCTTCCACTAATAAAAAGTGAGAAAACATGTTACCTTTTTTTTTCTTTAAATTCCTTACAGTATAGTTATAGGTTAGCATTGATCTCAAAATTTACTCTTTGAATTATTGTTACGTATAAATGAAAGAAGTTTTTTTGATGTGATTTTTTGTATGCATAAGGCTCGAATTTGAAATTTTTTTATTAAAAGATATTAAATGTTATTTATTCAACCCAACTTTTGTTGGTTAAGAAATTATTATCATCAAAATAACAAACAAACTAAGTCAACAATAATACATGAGTAGTTAAATTTTTTTTTTAATACTTAATTAAGTGAACTTGACGGCCAAAAATTTTCAGAGGAAATTCTGAAACTTATTTAAACCAAACTCTTGAAATTCAATCAAAAGTTCTATAAAGTAGCTGGTGATGATATCTTCCTGTCCCACAAGAGGGCAGGAATCGAAACCCCTCCCCCATATTGTATCTGTTGTTGTCAAAGAAGAAAAAAAAAAAATCAAAAGTTCTATATATTTGAAATCTAAGTTAAGAGTCTTTTCTGGTGTTATTGGAGGAAATTAATAACAATACTAACAAAATGAGGCCTTATCACAATTTTTATGCAATTAGCATCTTTTCTCTATTATTTAATTTTCTTTTGGATAATATTCTTTGTCAAATCAAGTGCTCTCATGTTTTTTACCATATTCTTCTGATGGGTAGAGAGACATATAAAAGAGTTTTTTTTTCCTTCTTTTTTTTTTCAAAAAAAAAAAATTCATAGAACATGTAAAGTTCTCCCAGTCAACATCTTTATCAAGAATATATTCAATTAGTCATTTCATGATGCCCCTTGGCCACTAATGTTTCTGCATGTTCTTTGATGTGTGCTCTTTCCTGAATTAATAATGCATTGGTTTCCATTCCTTTCATCACCAAATTGTCTATTATTTTTATCAATTCTAAGTAGTTGAAGCTATGTTATTGGGATTCTATACTTGATGTACTTGTTCGTGTATTTAATATTTAAAATTTTTTAATTACTAAGTGAACTTTCTAATAAAAAGAAAAAAAAAATTAAAGAAAATAATATGAATAGAAGAAAAGATAATAAATAAAAGAAAAGAAGGAGAAAAAAAACAGATAATGTAAGTAAATACATGTATCCTAAAATTTAAAAATAAAAGAGTGGAACCTCTATATATGTTACTTTTGTCTGACCAGATACCAAAATGCAGGAAACAAAGGTTGAAAGAAAGACTTTCTTTTGTTTTAAACAATGTAATTGATATATTGTTAACACTCATTAGAAACCAATGCAACAATAAGTTGCTGAAATGAACAGTCGAAAGACATCTTTACAAATCTCTTCAT
The DNA here is from genome assembly GCA_030144865.1 of Tinospora cordifolia. Classification (NCBI taxonomy): domain Eukaryota; kingdom Viridiplantae; phylum Streptophyta; class Magnoliopsida; order Ranunculales; family Menispermaceae; genus Tinospora; species Tinospora cordifolia. The sequence continues at coordinate 12,938 of JAJIYU010003623.1, forward strand.
AGATTTACAGCGAGAATTCAAACAAACAGCGATCCTGAATAATTTCAACCTTGCCACTAACATTAAAAAAAAAAAAAGTGAAAAAGACACATTGATGGGTACTCAGCAAATCAGTCAAGATGCTTAATAAGAAAAAGAAAAAAGCTTACATCAATAGAAACATCCGAGAACTAAATTACACACACTTACACATATAGGTATCTGAGAATGGATTAAGTTGAATCAAACAGTATCAGAAGTTAAATCAGTGGTGGCAGCAGCTGATATCTGGTTTTTAGGACCATTTAATATCTTTTTCATCTTCAATATTGACCCCACAATTAGATCATACAAATGAAGAGCAACATATATTCCAACTCCTCCAATAAATCCATAGGATATATTATAGCTGAGTGGCATGAGCAACATTGTGACAAAAGCAGGGGTGCCTTCTTTCACATTATCCCATTCTATATCTCTAATCACTTTCACCATCATCACTCCAACCATCACAAGGGATGGCCCTATAGCCCATGCAGGAACATTGACTAGAACAGGGACAAAGAACAGAGACAAGAAGAAATAGAACCCTACGACAATGGCTGTCAGTCCAGTTCTTCCACCTTCTTTGATGCCTGCAGTTGATTCTACAAATGTTATCGTTGGAGATGTCCCCAGAGCTGATGCTACTATTGTAGCACTCGCATCCACCATGAAGGCTTGATATTCTCCTTCGAAACTCCCCTTTTCATTCATAAATCCTCCTATTTCAGCCAAGGAGTAAAGCACTCCTGTGGTGCCAAATACTTCTACATAGAGCATTGTTATTAAGTTCACCCAAACCACACTTGTGTTGAAGTTGCTGAAACTTATAGCCCCAGCTGTGGATTTAATTTTATGAAAATCTACAACCTTCTTGAAGTAGGCAAAATCTGTATTGCCTTTTGGTGTATCAGGAAAGATTGTTACCTTAGTCCCCCTAAACCAAGAAACTACTGTAACAAAGATCATCCCATAAATCATGCCACCTTTGATGTCTTTCATGGTGCAGTAACAGATTATTAAGAATCCTATAACACCTAGCCAGAAAGTTGGACTTTGCAACTTACCATCAATGCATGCTCCTGTAACTGGGTTGGTTGTTGAACAAGCTGTTAGGGTCACCAACGTTGAAGAACTTGGCCCAATTAGACCTAACCCTACAGGAGTCATTAGGCCTGTGAAGGCTATAAAAAGCCCAATTCCTGCTGAGCTTCCAAGTCTGACAGGACGAGGCAATAGCCTAGCAAGCTTGGCTCTTAGCCCTATTGCTGCTATTGCAAGAAAAGCACATCCTTGAACCAATGACAGGGCCATAGCTGTTTGATATTTCATGGGCCCAGTTCCATGAAAGCCCACAAGGTTGTAAGCAATAAAAGCATTAGCCCCCATTGCTGGTGCCACTGCTAATGGAAGGTTTGCAAAGATTCCCATTGCAATAGAACCAATCATGGAAGCCAAGCAAGTGGCTACTATCAGATCATTCTTTGTCTTGGATAGACAATTCTGATAACCGACATTTGGTTTCACCATGCAGTCAGGGCTAGGTATAGATGAATTACCAAAACTTGTCACCGGCGGTGGCGAGCAATCGGAGATGGAGCATGTTCCTCCGGAGTCAGATAGTATGGTGGCGTTAACGCTGATGATGTAGGCCATGGTGAGGAAGGTAGCAGTGCCTGCACGAACCTCCCTCGTGAAACTGCTCTTTCTGGCATCTATTTTGAAGTACCTTCCAACCTTGCTCTTGGAAACTGCATCATTCAATCTCTTCACCATTCTTCTCGATGAATCTCCCAGCCTTGTGCCGCACCCGCCTTCCAATCTTGCGCATAGTTCGCCACCCATCTCTTCTTCTTCTCCTCTTTCTCTTTTCCTCCTCCAAACACCAGAAAGACTAGTTATATCTTTCTATCTCTATCTATATATACACACACATATATGCACGACGGTGTGAGACTATACACCAGGTAGCGTGCTTCAAATTTTAACTGATATAGACCTGCAGCTTTGCAGCATCAGGTTTATATATATACACTTATTTTCTTTACTATGTGGGAGAGGGAGAGGAAGATAAGACCATACACACACTTGGCAAAGATTCTTAAAAATGAGTTGTACACTCATCAGGAAAGAAATATATAAATAAATAAATAACAAATCTGAAATATTTATTGTATTATATAGAGTTATGATCTTGCAAGAATTATCCTATCAAATAATCGGGAGACAATATATCTAGTGGCGACAAGTCTTAATACAGTTCAGATTCTTTAACATGGTATTTAATGGATTGAAAATCAAACACGATCGCGGTTTTCATTCCACGGCACGCCAACCCTTTACTCTAATGCTTGATTGCTTCCTCGTTACTTGCAAGATTCCTTCTATTATTTTTAATAATGTTGTATTTCTCTATGTTTAAAATGGGCCTCTGTGCATGTACAAAAAATATTGAACTTGGATGCATGCGTGATGAGCAGGAGGGATTAGTTTATGTGGGGTGGTTCTTCTTTTGAGAAACAGAAGGATGCAAGAAGAACTGAAAAAGGAAAGGGTATGGAATGCGGAAAGTGCTAGTTGTTGGAAGAAGAAGAAGAAAATAAAAATAAAGATAAAAAGGAAAATGATATTTAATGTTATTTAATGTGAAGGTTAGAAGGGAAGGTGGGAAGCTGGAAACTCTCCTTTTCAGGGATTTGTATATTTCCTCTCAGTTTCCTATCATCATCATTTCACTCAAGTGCCCTCCATTAGGTGAAGGCCTTGTCCTACATGTTACATAGGGCATGTCCTACATGGTTTGTGTCCTATCAGTTTTATGTTTGTAAAGCCTCTTCAATACGTAGAGATAAGTGTCTCCATGTTCAGTTTTTAGACCTAGTGACTATTACCAGCCTTGTATACTAGGCAAGTTTACTACACAAACTAAGGCAATTCAGGAAGAAAAAAATTTTGATACTGACCCAAAATTGGGTAGTTTGGATGGTCATGGTCTTCAAAAAAAAAAAAATTATTAGGTTATAAGTTGTAAACAATCCGTAGCCAAATGTAACACTTATTGTTGATCTTACCTAAAAATAGTCACTTAATATATTATATAGTTCAATTACTTAAATTTTAAAGATCAAAATAGATAGATAACTTTTATGTTTATCATCCAGGAACTTGGTTACAAATACCATAATAAAATGAACGTAAGAGTTTGTCGCTAGATATTTGATTAGATAACTTTGATTGATTCTATTTCGCCATTATTGCAATACTAATTTAAACCAGTTAGTCCTACACCCATAGGTAAAGGAAATGTCCCTCCCTTTTGTTTGGGTCGGTTGTGGGCGAGGAGGGATTCGAACCCCCAAAACACGTAATCGTTGTTCTCTTGCTGATTGATTCTTGAGTCACTTTATCAAGATCAGAATCGAATTGTGCAAGGGCTCGCTCTAATAGCTCCGAATAAATCAAATACATGCATTAAGATACGTAGACTTTTTATTCCACGGCAACAAAAACACTTTTTGGAGGTCATTCCCTTGACTTGTACTGATAAGAATTTGATTTCACAAGAAATCAAACATAATATGGATATTTGTTTAGTAAAATATATGTGACTTTTCTCCTGAACACAAATGAAAAAAAAAAAAAAAGCTGTTGAAAATACCCCTAGAGAGGGATAGGGCTAAGTAGAGCAAAAATGATTTTCATGAGATGAGAAATAAAAATTATAGTCCCAAATAAAAAAGAACGGGAGTTGATCTATGGTCGATTCCATAATAGATAAAATAAATAAAAATTGTTAGTTGTGTCTCGTGAAAAAGATATTTTTTATAAATAAATAAAAATTTCATACTAGTAATTGGTTTGTTCTTTCATCCTTTTTGTAATTAAGAGATAAAAAGTTATTATAAGAGGTCGATGATACATTGACTTGAATTCAAATTTGCGAATAAGTAATTAATAACACTCTATAATAATTTATCATTTACTTTTATTGTTATTAGTAGACAAATGTGTTACATGTGTTGGTGTTTTGGAAAAAAGTATAACCGTCATTTAATCAAGGGGAGAGCATTTTCCTTATCAGAAGAGAAAGGAGTAGGTTGTAACAAAATTTTATGACATTAGCTTTTAAATTTCATTAAGCATTTAGAAAGTTAGAGAACCTTGAACTAGACATAGAGACTTATAATAAATGGTGGATACCCTTTGTTGGGTTTGTTAACCCTAATCAATCAATTTAATATGGATAAAATTATTCAAATAATAAATCAAACAATTTAATGTAGTTTGGTTAATAAATCCCTATTTTCATAGGTGAACAAAAAAAAAAAAAGACTGTACAAAAAAATTACAATATACAAACATGTATGGTTACTTATTTCTTATCACACACTCTATCAATTGTAATGTCTCGGCATATAAGTTTATATTCATCCATTCTTTTACACTTTAATTTAATTTACCAATTCTTATTTATAATAAACGTTAAACATTATTGTAATCCAATCCAAATACTAAAATTAATGATCTAATATAATGACAAACTCTGAAATTAAAAACCTTTTAAAAATTAATACACTTTTTAATTTAGTTTTACTTAAATTGCATATTTTCTATTTTCAGTTGGTGCAAAAAAATTTAACACTCTTGATGGTTTGTAGTTGTGAGTTCGAACTTTATTTTTAAACAAACAAACAAGAGTTAATAGAAGGAAATGATCCTTTGCATCCCTTTTCATTGTGATTTTTTTTTTAGCTCTACTGAAAAAAAAAAAATTACCTTCCTCTTGTTCTTGTCACAACTTTTCATCTTTTGTAAACATAAAAAAAATAGAAATTTAATTAATTATAAGTAGTCCTTGATATATGTTTTAAAACAAACAATTTAAATGTATGGGTATTGGGAATATGATATTTTTTTTCTTTTTTTTAAGAGAGAAATAACATAAATTTTTGAATTTCGTTGAAGATGTTGCATCTTGAGCAAAACACTCATTAAATATATATATATTTATGAGTTTTAAACAATTAAGCCAAAGTTAAAAGAACTTTAAACTAGAGGTTGATGATTATGATAAATAGTGACTTAGTACTTGTTATGTTTTTATTTAATTTATTCAACTTTAATTTTAAATAAATATTAAATAGATTTTTAATATAATTTTAATATTAAAATTGAGTATTCAATAAATTAAAATTTTAACATCAGAAATTTATTAAAAATTGACACACTTTTTGTTCTATTTGTACGTTAATCACCTGCTTTCTATTTTTAATTCAAACAAAAAAACTGACAGTCTTTACGATTCATAGTTTGATTTTGATTTCTTTTTTTCCCCTTATAACAGTGGACGGGCCCATCATGTCTCTTCCTTCTTTTTCTTTTTGTCACAAGATCTTTTCATTATCTTTTCTTACAAAAAATAAAATAAAATTTATGATTTATTATAAGTATTCTTTCACATATGTTTTAAAGGAACAAATTTTAAAAGTATAGGATTTGGATTTTTTTTTTTTAGCTCCTTTCTTTCTTATTTTGGGAACAGAGAAACAACACAAACTCTTTAATTACATGGATGATGTTGTTGTGCTTTGAACGAAACATTCATTACATATAGACTACACGGCAGAAATTCTAGTGCACACGTGTATGTATCTTGAGTACCATAAAATCAATGTCAACAACCAAATCTAGAAGCATCGGAAAGGACACGTGGAGAACGGACATGGCTGATGTTAGGAAAAGATCACCCAGTCCGAATTAGAAGATCTCTTCCCCGCTACAATGATCTCTCCACTTTGTATTCTCTGCTTTATTGGCACCACACCCAACCCCTGTCGACCAATCTGCCTCACCCACGTGTCCTATTCCCCACTCAATTTCGGTCTCAATAAATGAAAATATCTAAATACAGCATTCACTATTCAGAAATGTTAAGAAACATACTAATTCTGTAAATATTGTAGTTATTACTTCAGCTTTAACTTTCTCAACGTATTATACTTTCATACTTTTATCTTTATGGTTACCTACATGTGATATGGTTCATTTGGTATGGATTTTATTTTAAATAAATAATTTTTTTTCTTCCATAAAATAAAATATTATTCAATTTTGGATTGAAATATTCTTCAATCATTTTATTTAAATTACACATTTTGAAAAGATATTAAATAATTTTTTTTCTTAATTTGATCTCTTCAATCTTGTAATACTACTTAAATAACTATAGTCAAAGAGTCAAATAGGTCAAAAAGAAAGAGTCTGAGGTCAAATCGAACAACATACATTTTGGTAGGTTCTTTTAGCAGGCAACTTCTCACTAATTTGCGTTAACGCAATCCAAAGAGTCAATCGCAAAGCAAATTCGCTCGCCCACTAGTGTTTGAATGTAATTCAAAGAGCCACAATAACACGAATAGAAGCGTTTATTTGCGTGTCCTTTGATAGAAGTGTATTCAAAACTTGATTTTTTGACCTTGATGATATGAAAATCAAACCAAACTCTATATTATTTATCTTATATGGAAATAGATGGCTGTCCAGCAAATCTTTTAAATGTAAGTGGTTACATTTTTCTTTTAATTTTGCTTAGCAGTAAATCCTGATAAATGTATTGGAGAGGTTTATCTCAACTCAATTTTTATTTATTTTATGCAGTATTTGATTTTTCTTTTTTTCACCTTCCATAATTGTAATGTAGGTGTTCTAATGATTTTCTTTAAGGTCATTTGGCTATTTTCCAGAACTATTATTAATAAGAAAAAAAAAAGTTTTACAAGTGTTCCAAACAGGAGTTCTATGGGAATTATAACTAGGCATTTTGAGTCCTTCAAGGGGTCAGATTTTCAACAAAACTCATTTGAAACGATAGTTGACTGGAGGTCTTTGAACACGCACCTTGGGCACTTCCTAACCATCAACCTTTTCCGAACTTTGACAGCCACCAACCCCACTGATGTTAACATCAGAATATTTGAAAGGCCCACACGATCACTCCACGATCTTACAGCCATGATCTTGATCTTCATTTTTTTATTTTTTTTTTGTTTGAACTCTAATGAAAAATCTAAATCTTTAATTTGTATATTTGAGCTATGCTTTTTTTTTTTTTTAATAAGATTTGAGATTACTATTGCTCGGACCTTGTTTCTGGTAATTGCAACTTACAGCCCCATGTAAGGTTGCTCGTATTGGATCACGACATTTTTATTGTAGAAAATGATTATGTGAAGACAAGAAAACGAGAGAAGTAGAAAGAGAAGGCATTCCTTTCTTTACTTGAAGCGTGTGAAAGGATTCAATTCCAAGCAAACGGCTCTGTTTCTTTCACTTTTCTTCTTTTCTCAGCCTTTTTAAAAGGTCCTTCTCATCCTTTTAGGCGTGATTTATTTAAAAAAAAAAAGTGAAAAAAGAAAGAAAAGACTTTCTTTATTTTTTCCTAGCTTTGCTCCCCAGAAAACAGAAAAACATAGAGATGTGGCAGCAACAAAAACCGAACAGATCTTCTTACCAAGAGTCTATCAAAGCTCTTGAAGCTGATTTACAGCATGCAAACACCTTGTAAGTTCTCACCACCATTTTTTTTTTCTGTAATATGATGTAAGTATGATGTTTTTCATTTGGTTCTCCATTTCCAGTTGATTATAGGTCAAAATGTGAAATGCCCAATTGGAATTTTTTCCCTATAGATGATAAAGCTGAGAAATAATTGGTTCTGTTTTTTTTTTCTTTTTCAAGTGGGCGACCTTCTGCTTTATGGTTGGTGCTATATTTAATTGGGGTTGTTGGGTAATAGTTTTTTGATGATGGTTTAGGCAATTGGGTTCCAGTTCTTGGGTTGGAAGATTTTGTGAGTTGGTTGGTGTGTCCTCGCATGTGATATATTTCTTTTTTTCTTTCTTTTTTTTTTTCCAATCATGCATCACCAACTCTGCAAAACTGATCACGAATGAACAAAATCCATGTATAGATTTTGCTTGGTGTAGAGTTTGTTCTCTTTTGGTGGTTGCTGTTGGCTGTGGTGGTGGTGTTCTATGGTTGGTTTGATTCCTGTGAAATTTAATCAGATGGTTTGTGGGCTCATCACGTTTATTATATTTTAACTGGTATCTGGATGATTTGGTTTGCAGGGCAGCTGCGCTTCCAGGAGATTATGGTGGAGAGTGTCTTCAGATGAGATTATCTTATAGCCCCTTTGCCCCCTTCTTTCTATATTTAATTGAATGGATGGATTTTAGTTGTACAGATACACTGACAAATTATTTAGGGCTTCTTCACATACTTATATACAAGGTTTGTTCCTTCACCACCCATTAAAGTTTACTTCATAATAATTTTTAAAAATCAATTTTCACTGGATTGTCTAATAATAATTGATGCTAATAATGGGCAGGTTCACATTGATGGTGTCGCGACCATGCCTTCACATGAAAGGAGAGCAACTCTAAGGGAGTTCTATGGTTTGTTCTTTGTTTCAATAAGAAACTTTCCTATTATATCATATTTGTATATTTTTGTATATGTTCTTTGAACTCTTTCTTCTGTTCATTTGCTAAATTTGAAAAACATTGCAGCTGTTATATACCCTTTTCTTCAGCAACTAGAAAGCGAGTTGGCCGAGCTGAAAGATAGCAGTAGGAGCTGTTGGTCCGTGAATTTATCAAACGGCAAGGAAAGTGAACCGAGGAGGAAGCTCGTTCCTTGTAAAGATGGAGAAAGAGACGATGAATGTGCAATTTGTATGGAAGCTTGCACCCAGATGGTGTTGCCTAACTGTGGCCATTCGATGTGCATAAGTTGCTTCCATGATTGGTAATTCCAAACCACCTACTCGTTTGTTGCTATGCTTAATTGGACTTTAAACATTTAGAGTTAAACTAACAGAATGCAATTGTTTCTTAAAACTTCCAATTCAGGAATCTGCGATCTCAGTCCTGCCCTTTTTGTCGTGGTAGCCTGAAGATGGTTAGCTCAAAAGATTTATGGGTTCTAACTAGTAATGGTGATGTCGTAGACACAAAAACTCTAGCAAAAGAGAACCTTCGGCGTTTCTTTCTCTATGTTGATAATCTGCCTCTTGTAGTAGTTCCAGACACACTTATTTCCATACATGACTACATGATCTAACCTACATTAGAAGGATGTTTATACTGATTAGATGTCTATCACCCCCTTGTAAATAGTCTGGCACATATAAACCTTGGTGACCATTCTCGTTCCTTGCGAAGTAACATCTTTGACGGTCCTGCAGTATTGTGAATAATTTGTAACGAATGCTTGACACTCATTCTCAGCTTTTTTACATCTGAGAATTAGAATAATACTGTTGTTAAGCAATAACCAATGCTTCTCGCTGCATATGTCAAGTATATATGACGTATGAAATCATGTGCTATCTGTATAAAAATAAGATATTCAATGCATGCATTGTCGAACGTTTTATTTCATTGTTTCCAAGTTGTATCCATTATTTTTAATCGACCCTGTTTCCCAATTGATGCCATTTCGATATAGATGCACATAGAAAACCAACCTACCTGTTGGGCACCTCCCAAATTTTCTCAATTCTTGCTTGGGCACAGCAATTGAGCGTTTGTTCTCATATTGCTTCTGTCATTACCATCTCTTTTTATTCACGTGGTCCTCAATGCTAAGCTGAATTGAGTTGCAATAACGGTGACTATGGCAATTTCTGATTGCTATATCTTTGTTCATCCTCACCCTTCCTAGTGTGTGTTACAGAAGTTCTTGGTGTGATACAGCCAAAAAAAAATGAGATTAATGCCAGAGAGAGAGAGAGAGAGAGAGAGAGAGAGAGAGGGAGAGAGAGAGAGAGGTCCTCTGCCTGAAATCTCTAAAGTTAAAGCTGTACATAACAATCAAAGATAACTGAGAAGTCTTCTTCACTTTGTTCATCTTTAAATCCTTAATGGTCTCTACCCATAAAGAATCCAATTTTGATCACAATATACCCTTTGATCACTAGCCACATTTTAGGTCTACATAAACACAAAGATGCCAAAGGAGATTCCTCCAAACAATTATGAAACTTCTGTGGAATTCGATCTCTAAAGATTCTAGCTAACCAATACTCTACTTCCTTGATAAGGACATCATCAATTTTTTTTTTTTTTTTTTTCCGAATGTTCACTCTAATACACTTAGATTTATGTTGTTAGTGGCATCCATTGCTAAGCTTCTCCAACCTTCACACACACACACACACACACACAAAAAAAAAAAAAAAAAAAAAAAGAGGCTTGTAACTTCCATTGAAACGCAAAGTTTAGCTAATGTATTAAAACAGCTTAGAGTTCACAAGCAATGCAACATGGGATGTTTTGGTTTGCAAAGTCCTCAACTTTAGAAGTCCCTGTAACCTTTTCTTTGAGCACATGGCAAACCCGTTCTGCTTTATGTAATTTTTTTAAAGGAAAAAGAAAAAAAACAAGTGGGATGAATTCCTCATGGAAGTACCAAAAAAGATGAGTTCAAACCCTAAAATAATCAACTTTAACTCTTCTTTCTTAATAGGTTTGTGTGAATTCACCACAAAAATGTGTTTTTTCCACTCATTCTTCCACTCTAACCAATATTATAACAAAAGGAAGTTGATAGTGGGCATTTCCTTTTAAGGGCACTAAATTAGAAGAAGAGGCTCTTGGAAGCCCCTCATCCACAACTCTCAAAAGCTAACACCTGTAAGAAATAATAATGTAAATTAAAGCTAAACACCTAAAAAAATTAAAGTTGAATTAAACTAAATAGTTAAGGAATCAAAGAACAAAAATCATTAACCTTAAAAGAAAGACTTTTTTTTCCCCTCTCTTTATAAAATTCATGATTACCCTTAGTTAATTAAGGCATAAAAATTAAAGTGATCAATGACAAGGGTAATTAAAGGGGCAGTAAAGATCTCTGCATTGATTCTTATTGGAGATTTGACTTAAGGCTACCCCTTATAATGTTATTGGTTAGCTTGTCTGCTTTTCTTGAGAAAAAGACAACAATAATGGGGCCTTTGTGTTTGATCAATGCTTAGTGAGGATTTATGCCTACTCTGGTTATCTCGCTGTGATTGTACTTAGTACCTATTTTAATATCAATATTCTTTTAAATATTGATGTTTACGGTCATATCAACTACTACTATATTATAACTGTATATTTAGTATTAATATAATCTTAATCTTAATTTGCCCATTCATGTTCCACATCAGGTATTAAATTTCATTTATATATACATATCTTAAAGGGCTCAATTGAATTCTTATTTTATCATAATCTTTTTTATGGCGCTTTTACAAATATCGTTGCCCTAGAAATGTGTCCAGTGTACAAGATAAGACAAAATTATTTTTATGAAATAGAATAAGATAAAACTGAATTGAATAAAAAATAATATTAAACATAAGTTTCTCCAATATTTGATGCAAGGTAAGATAATTATTAAAAAATTAATTTATTTTTATACTTTGGTCCCTTGAAAGGAACTTATAAAAATTGTAAAGTAATCTTGTAAAAATTACAAGTAACAATTTGTAGCATGACACAATAATTTAATCTAAATATGATACATATTTAACTAGTATGAGTTTAACATAAATGAGTTTGAGTTAAAATTGGTCAAATATGATTAAATACATCTAAAATTTAAGTTATAAACAACCTAAACTCGAAAATGACTTATATAATATAAGTATGGATAAATTAAAAGATGGATTATAAATAAGTAAATTTAAAGTTAATAAGTTTATTAATATGTTGATAATACAATTTTTATTATTTTTTAAAAAATAAAATTTTATTTTATTTTATTTTTGATAAATTATTTATGTTTCATAATAATAATAATAATAATTATTATTATTATTAAATATGCTTGATGGTCTATATTTGTAATTAATAAAAGTTACTAGAAAATCTTGGGTAAAAATCTTATTATGGTGATACAAGTTTGTGACGCATAGTTTGTGTTGTCATCATCATGGTGCAAAAGCAAGCGCACTTAAGCTCCATCTTTTTAGCTTAATTACTATGGAGTTGAGCAGGCCACATGGAAGTCTGTACCTTGAACCTATCTAATAAACCAACAATATATATTATTCCTTCATGATTATGCCCAATTTGTTATAACAATGGAAATCAACGTGGAACAAAGATAAAAACTTTGAACAATCCTCCAACTTCAATTCACCAATACTAATAAGAATAATAATAATTATTATTATTATCATAATAGTAATTTAAGAGTAATGGAATTGCTTATTGGGTCATCATTTAAAAGCAAACAACAACTTTATTTATTATGAAAATGTGAATCAGCGGGTCTCCCCAAATGCTCTAGTAAGATGCTTCTGAGCATCCAACAACTCATGGCTTAGAGAGAGTTGGCAATTAAAGAAATGAATATTCCCAATTGCCACTTCTAATATTTTAAGGTTTCTATCAACAACATTCCCTCCCTATAACAGAGTACCCCAGTACATTCCACATCCCTTCATTACGTTTCTTCTACTGTAACTAATTTACGGGTATGCACGTTACATCTACATAAAGGAGTATAAAAATATTATAAATATTTTTTTTTTTAAAAATAATCTGAGGTCACAATTTTATTTGAAATAATTTTAAATTTTATTTAGATATTTACTATAAAAAATACCCTTTATTAATTTTTTATTAACATTATGAAAAAAATGCACAATGTTGACTAAGCTTCCTAGAGATAAAAAGGCAAGGGAGTACAAATGCGAATATAGAACTTTAGTTTAAATTTAAAAGCATATTGGCATAGTGTTCATTGAAAATTTGAGTCATGTTCAGATAGAAAAAGATTGATAAATCTGTTTGCGAGCATTTTATCAAAAAAAATATTTCCATTGCTGTGGATTTTAGCGCAAGACCATTCTTGCTAATCTGTTGATTTGAGAATTAGCGGGTTTCTTAGGTACCTAAAGGGCCTTTGGATGTGATCTAATAGGCTGCAATAATTATGTTTGGAAGTGGGTATATAACATGATTCTTTCCCCCAAAATCAGTGAAATCACAAATGTAGATTTTATGCTCTTTATTTTTTTTCTTTTTTACGTAGAATATCATTATATACCCTCATAAACATTCTCCTCATTAAAATTATTTTCATTAGGATTAGGCAATAGGCTCTAGCCTCACTTTCTTCTTCTTCTTCTTCATGTCTTTAGGCATTACATATAATTCACCACCTGTGATTGGATTATTAATGCAAGCAAGAAAAA
>JAJIYU010003624.1:0-26237 GCA_030144865.1 Tinospora cordifolia
CGACTTAGGGGCTAGCTGTATGAGACAGGTCAGCTAGGCCTTGTCAATTATTTATATAAGGTCGTTGGGGATGACATCCTTCAAATCTACACCATTTACCCATAAAAAACAAGCAAAAATTATGATTTCATCTAGATTTGATTATTTCATAAAAGCAAAGAAAAACTTTGAAAGTTGGATTTCCTACCAAGTTAAAGGATTTGAGGCTAACAAGCCTTGCCAAGGCCACAAATACAGATTTGCGGTCAAAAACTCTTCATGTCACTGTAGTACCCTTCTAACAATAAACGTAAATACAAAAAATTTAACAAATGATTACCTTTAGGGGCTTTAATTCTAAAGTGTTTGTAGCAACAATGAGGAGGAAATGGGAGCTATGGGCGTGTAGGGTATGGGTAGAGGAGTTCATTGCGCTCTGATTTATTGCCCCTCTTCTGCTGCCCAAATTAAAAGAAAAAAACAAAAAGCTTTCCTCTTTTCTTATTTATTTATTTAGTTATTTTAGTGATAGAGATTAAGAAGATTCTGGTAACATTAACATTATTTCTTTAGAGATCAAAAAATTTGAGCAAATAAAAAATATTAAATCTAAACGGAAAATTGAAAATATATTCATCACTTTTAAAAGTCTCTCACTGATCAACAAAAGTTCATTGGCAATATTTTGTCAAAAAGACAACATTGGGACGGATGTCAATAGCAGATTTAAATTGTTTTGACGCTGGACATTCCATTAATTATATTATGTTGACACTACAATGGGCCTGTTATACGTGTTATCATATTTGTGGAAGACACTAGGCTTGTCACAACCTACTGTACAGAAAAAGGTACTTTACCTTTTAGTTTGGGACACCCGTTGCGTACAGAAGTGAAATGGATAGAAAGTAAGTCCTCCATCATTGGACAATGGGTCTGAATCTTTGAATTACATTACAAACGACTTGAAAAATCATTACTTGCCTGATCCTAGGTGTGGAATACAGATTGTGTAATTACCTTTACTGCACTGTTCCCAATATAGAATTCAAGAATGTTGGCCCAAAAAAAATTCTTATATCAGTATGGCAGATAAAGTTTTATAAAACTAATATTACAATGAAATGTGAATGTTTAAGATAGAAGAAGTAACAAGTTTTAAAAAAAATTTAAAACAAAAGAAAGAAAGAAAGAAACGAGTAATGTAATCCAGTCCTCTCTATCAAGGACTTGATTAACAATTTTTATTTTTTTTAATCAAATATTGTGATCCACAACGATATTATTCCTTTCAAAATAATAAAATAAGTGTTATAATTATATTTTATCTATAAATGTAACACTCATAACTATAAAGATGTATTATAAATCATAAAGCTACAATTGCATAAAAAAGAAAATTGCAACAATGAATTTTGCATCTTCCTTTAATTTTACTGCACCATTACTTTTCAAGTTAGGCATTCTTAATTGGCATATTCTAAAAGTATTTGTGTGTAAACACTGTATTGCCAAGCTCTTGTATTATTAGTTATCCAAGGCATTCTTAAAAAAACTCAAAAAAAAAAAAAAAAAAAATCAAAAAGGTCTTTAGGCCCGAGGTAATAGAATTTCTATTGTTTTATTTTATTTTATTTTCTTGAATCATGTGAATGTCTACCTTAAAACTTTTAACAAGGTCATCCCCAATAATTTCTCATTTCCTATTGGTTAAACTTTGCACCAATTTTGTCAGTATCAATAGGTCAGTGGGTAACTCGAGGAATAATCACCTGGCAGAGAAGCCCTGGCGTGCACCCGTAAGAGTTGAGCCAAGAGAATACATGAAAGCTCCCATTAAGACCCTAGGGATTCAAAATAATATAACAATATGGAACGTGTGGGTGCCTGGGTGGGATCAAAACAAGTTAAAACATATAAAGATCAATGGCAAACTAACTTGATAGAAAGAAATTGACAATGAGCACCAGTCATCAATGTCCATGAAAAGGCAGATCCTACCCTAATTTATGCTACCATCAACCAAGAAGCTTCACTGCATGCCGGCCACAAGTGAAGAACTAGAAAGTTGTTTGTAGATGGTTTCTCACGCAAGCAAAGAAGCAAAACAGGAAAGAGTCTATATCCGCTTGCTTAGGGGCGATGAAACAAAAAAAGAGTGCACTTACGCTTAGGTTTGTTGTATCAAACGAGTTCCGGTATTAAGCTTTGCTAGTTGAACTCCAGCAGAAGTTTAAACTGTGGAGCTCAATACCTAAATATCAACTATGAATAGCACATTGCCAGATAAATCGCCTTGGAGTATCAAGTAAAGGATGGCATTAAAGAAGACAGAGAACTTCTAAAGAAATTAGAAGATATGGGATGGAGTAGATTCCACACGTGGGATTTTATTCACAGATGTAATGTCAAAGCCTACTTCATCAACCAAGGTTAAACTCATATTCTAGGTCTATCGAGTTCCTTCCTACCTGAAGCATAATGATGAATATTGTGCTCCAAAATTGGCATCACTACAACTTTCAACCATTATTAGTTACAATGAAGTATGGCGTACCGAGGTCCAAACAATAGATAAGACAAACTTTATAGACCCATGCTCAATTATGTGTTAATTGGCTACTCCAATTCATTTTGTACCCGTTAGATGTAATTTTGTTGTTAGATGTTACCTTGATAATCGTCTTCAAGCAAGATAATACCCATTTAGACAATTACCGTTGATAAACTTTTGGAAGGTTTTGAAGGTAGAAGCACCTTTTAGATGTTAGTTCGTTGTTAGATCTTACCTTGTCTTTCTTAGTGGCGTCTTTCTTGGTGGCATAGTTTATTTGACCATCAATGCCTAGATCTTGCATGAGCAGCTCATATCAAATTACCAATTCATTGCTTCTCCAGCTAAAGCCTAAAAGGTTTTTCTTTGTAAGAGGCCCTCCGTTTCTGCTGCTTGTTATATGGGTTGCATTTATAGTTTACTTTTTATTCTTTTGATACTGAAATCTCTCAATTCCTAACCTGCCATTCTTTGATCTTTTTGGGTTGACATGCATACAAGTTTTCTAGTTCCATCTTTATTCTTCTGAAGTTTTGTGTATTACCCCTAATGTAGGTTAGGTTAAGGATTATACAAATTGCAAGTGAAACACTTGCTTCTACACAATTTTGAGTGAATCTCTTATGTCATGAACTGTAAGAAGCACTTTGTTGTTTACTTGTTTCTAGCTCCAACAGAAGTACTGTGCAATGGCAACCACCAAAACAGAAAAAGTATGGTCACTATAGTTGCTTGTAGACATGGGAATTACTTGTTACCACTTCTTTTTTCACTTCTAGATAATTTGATAATAAGAATATGTCATTCAAATTAACAATAATTTCAATCTTTTGTGAAAGAACTAAATACATTAAGATAGGCAGTCATCCCCTGTGGCATTATCTTCAAAATGACACTATTACTTTGTTCATTGTCTCCTCTTCCTTTCAACTCCTAGACTTCTAGACGTCTTGATACTCCCATTCTAGAATACTAGGGTTTCTGAATATTTGTTTTCTCCATCAAGCTTCATGGTTTCTTTTTCCTCATAAAGTGTAATAATTGAAGCCTCTAATCAAGGGACATTAAAATCAAGTTCACTAACAGTTAGATCATCTACAAGTTGGAGATGCCTGAATGGTCACAAAACAAGTACAAATTTAATGCAAGGCATTAATGATACATCCATAACGAAGATTTGGAATCCAAATAATCAGAAGAAATAACAAGCAGCATTGATAATTGCATTGATGAATAGGGAGTATTGTGGTACCATGGAGAGGCGAAATCGGGAATGGGAACGGGAACGGGAACTGGAACGAGACAGAAAAAGATTCGATGATCGAAAACTGCACCATCAACGATTCACAACAAACGAGAACCGAAGAGAAGTAGAAGTGCAAACAGAGGAAAGGAAGACATGCTCACACCATTGGCACAGTAACGAAGACCAAATCCTTGACACCTGGCATGAAGGAAGACGCAACAGGAGAAAGGAAACTAATGGAGGAACATCTGGAAATAGAAGCTGCAACCAAGGGGACAACTACGCAGGAAAAAGCCACGTCAACACGAAGGCGACATGGAAGAAGATTCTACTGAATCAACAACTAGACGACGAAGAGGAAGGTTGGACCTTAGTTAAGGGACGAAAAGGAAGTAGTAACTACACAAAAGACAAAAAGGAACAGGAAAACAGGTCTAAGGGTCAAAGGAATATCGGGCGAAGATCTCATAAGACAGTTGTTAAGCAATACAGTAAATGCCAAGTGAGAAGATCAACGAACGGGGAATGGAGTATGTATCATTTCCAACAAGGTATAAATACTTCTTGGTATGCTATACCAACGACAACAACGAAGTAGTCCTGCAGGAAGTCAATAAATCTAGAAATTACCAAATCACTGTGAACTGAGAAACCCTTTCCTGGCTGGAAAAGAAACCGAACAGCCTTCCGAAAGAACACGACCAAAACCCAACAACCAAAGCGTTTAGGGTGAAACAATAATAATGGAGGTCCTGGTCAATGATAATGGAAGATACATAAAGCTCACAAAGATGGTGAATGGTCAACAAGAAAATATAGTTATCCCAGAAGAGAAGACCACGGAGGCATGGAGGAACCTGTGGAAAGCAGTGAACATGGTAGTCGAGGAAGAGGCGAAACGAAGACAGAAGGAAAAGACCCGAGAACAGGAATGAAAGAAGAGGGATGGAGGAGAGGCAGTCAGGGAAGATGAAGAAAGTAGGAACAGGGGTCCATGGATAAGGGAGAAGAAAGGAAATAGGAGGCTACAACGTAAACGAGATAACTATGAAAGGCAAGAGAAATGGAAGAAGGAAGAAGAAAAACCGCAAGGTTGGAAATTCCTCATTATCCGGACATCGGATGAAACACCATGGAGAGTAGTAGAGCGATCTGTACAACAAATCCTTAAGCGCGAAGTCCATTTTCGACGCCTGGATGTGGCAAGAAGTATGATATGGTGCCAAGACGATAGGGAAGCCAAGATTCTGCAGAATGAGAAATATCAAACCACACTAGGTGGTTTCTACACAGAAGAGTGGAATGAAGACCTAGTCATCACCGGACATCAAGTTGCATGCCGCAACAAATGGATGGGAGTTGAGGGTATTAGCATTAAGAATTGGAACACCAGAACCTTTGCCAAGATAGGGGAAGCATGTGGCGGATTGCTGGATATCGTTGACATCACCCTGTCCAACTCATCAATGGAAATGGCGTGCGTGGACACGAATCTGGATTTCTGCCCCGTGAATTCGAAATATACGACGATCTGGGCATCCAGGAGCTAAGACTAATCGAACTGGAAAGAAACTGGGGAATGGAGGTGAAGGAGATAAGACAAGACATCTTGGAATCATTCACCGGGAAACACAAAGATAAAAGTTGGAAGATCGGAGATTGGAAAGCCGGCGATCGGAAAAGGGTGGAGATGAGATCGGCAGTAGCGACGACGAGCACACGTATTCCAAGAAGGAGGAAGTCAGAAAGCCGACAATCAAGAGAATGGTAGGCGGCGAAGCAGGACGAAGCTCAGGCGACAGGACAGACAGGAGGTCAGGTGGCAGAGCAGATGGAAGGTCAGGTAGCGGAGCAGGCACGGAATATGACTACAAGAAGCAGAATAAGACACCTGTCTCTGGCAGAGGTACGGAGACTGAAGGAGGGGAATCAGACGAGCAAGAAGAGTTGGACCAGGTGACCAAAGAAACCAAAACCGTGGACTTGGGCCCAGGGAAACGGCTCCAAGTCCAATGACACTCAAGAGAAGATATCCAAAGAGCAAACAAACCCGGCCCAAGTATTCAAGACACAAAAGGCCCAAAAGTTCAAATTCGAGGAGAAAGAACGATGGAGCTGGGCCGCGAATGTGTCAAACCCAATAGCGAGACGGAAGGCGAATCAGAAAAGGGGAACCGATACTACTTTAAAGTCTACAGGAGAAGGGGGAAAAACCAAGAAAGCAACAAGGATGGGCTGCTCTCAAAATGGGAGAAAAGAATAATGGAAAGTGAATCGGACTCGGACATGGAGACGGACCCAGGACTCTACATAGAATTGACGGACTCAGAATGAATCCAAGATACATAGCAGTTCGAAGACGAAACAAAAGGGAAAATCATCTCAAAAACCAGCAACCCGAAGGAAGACTTGGATGGAGGACAGCAACAGGTATGCGACAATCACGGCACTCCCTCTTTCTCTTTCTTCTCTTCCTTCGGAACAAATCGACAAGAAAGGAGAGATAAGGGGAAGTACAAGGAAGAACATCTCAGACAACAACCGATCGGTATTACAAAAGGTGAAGAGCAGATGATGAAGCAGAGTCAAGACAAATTTTTTTTTTTGAAGGGAAGCAGAACATCCAGGAAACAGAACTCAACAGAGCGAGGGAATTCCTACTATCCCTCGAGGCGCAACTAGTTGAGGTAAACTAACCTCCTAGCGTGCTTTTGTCAGTTTGGGGCAGTTGTTGGTCTTGATGAGGATCCTTAGCTGGAACATAAGAGGATGTGGTTCCTCGGATAAGAGAAGGCTCATAAGGAAAACAGTGACAGCAGCCAAGGCAGATATTATTGCCTTTCAAGAAACAAAAAGAAAGAAATTTGACCACTCTCTAAGCACGGAATTATGGAGGAGAAGGTTTGTGGACTGGGCATCATTGGACGCCAACAATTCAGCAGGAGGGCTAGCTATCCTATGGGATGTTAGAAGAGTTTCAGTGGCTGAAACGTGGGAAGGAATGCACTCCATCTCCATCAAAATTGTAGAAGATGGAGGTAAAGCTTGGTGGTTCACCAATGTGTATGGGCCATGTGACAAGGAGGGCAAGATTGACTGCTTAACAGAATTAGCAGCCTTATCTAGCTATATTACGAAAGCGTGGTGTATAGGTGGAGATTTCAACATGGTTCGCAGTATGGAAGAAAAGAAACATAGCAATAGAATTTCCACCACCATGCTAATGTTTGAAGATTGGATAAACGACATGAAGCTACAAGAGGCTCAGTTGATGAATCTGAGATTCACATGGAGCAATGGAAGAGAAAGGCCAACGATGTCTAAATTGGATAGATTCCTCCATAACAATGGATGGGGCAGTAAATTTGAACACCAAAAGGTGTGGGGTCTTCAAAGAATCACCTCAGATCATTGGCCAATCCTGCTGGAAATAGAGAAGGTCAAGTGGGGTCCGACGCCTTTCAGATTTGATAACGAGTGGCTAAATCACAAAGATTTCCTGGAAATGGTTAAAACTGAATGGGAAGCAGATCTGAGTAGAGGATGAGAAGGATATAAGTTCATGACAAAGCTTCAAAACCTCAAACAAAAAATCAAGGAATGGAGTAGAGGGAGGCTGGAAACAGAAGAGGCAAAATTAACGGAACTTAACAAAGCCCTCAGTAGGATTGACAGCAGGTTGGAAGGGGAGGAGGAGGAGGAAGGCCTAGCAAAAATTTTAAATGAAAGGAAGAAGGTAATTAAGGAGATCCAGCTCCTAGACTGTAGAGCCCAAAGGAGACTTAGGCAGCGAGCCAAATTAAAATGGGCAAAAGAAGGAGATGTGAACTCCAGATTCTTCCATCGGATTTTATCCCTTAGGAAATCCAGAAGCATGATCACAAAACTGGAAGATAAAAAAGGAAGAGTAGTGGAAGATGAAGAAGGTATTGAAAACATCATTACCCAATATTTTAGCAACCTGTTCAAGGATGATCAGGTATACAATTGGGGTATTGAAGGAGAGAATTGACACCTAATTAGTGAGGAGGACAGGAGGTGGTTGGAAAGAGATTTCCAAATCGAGGAAATAAAAGAAGCGGTGTTCAGCATTGATGGAGAAAAGGCCCCGGGCCCGGATGACTACACAATGGCCTTTTTCCAAAATTCATGGAAAATAATAAACCAGGACATCTATAAGTGCATGGAAGAATTCTAGCAAGAGGCAATAATCAACAGGAAAGTCAACGAGACTTACATATGCCTGCTTCCAAAGAAGCATGAATCTATGCGTATGGAGGAATTTAGGTCGATCAACCTTACCACAAGTTTGTACAAGATGATGGCGAAGGTGTTGGCAAACAGGTTAAAACAAGTCCTCCCCATCACTATAAGTGATAATCAGATGGCATTTGTAAAGGATAAGCAAATCACCAATGCTATTCTAATTGCAAATGAGGCAGTCGAAGAGTAAAGATCAAAAGGGAAAGAAGGCCTTCTTCTCAAAGTAGACTTTGCAAAGGCTTATGACTCAATTCGGTGGGATTTCTTGGACTTTGTTATGGTGAAAAAAGGCTTCGGAGAGAGGTGGAGAAGATGGATAAAGGCCTACCTAACATCCACAAATTTCTCAGTTTTTATAAATGGGAAGCCTAGAGGGAAGGTGAACGCTCAGAGGGGCCTCAAGCAAGGAGATCCCTTGTCCCCATTTCTATACACTTTGGTGGCAGATGCTTGTTCCAGAATTGTGGAAAAAGCAGCAGATTTGGAAAAGCTGGAAAGATTCAGTGTAGGGAAGGACAAAATCAAGCTCACTCATCTACTTTTTGCAGACGACTGCCTTATGTTTATGAAGAATAACAAGGATCTACATACAATAAAAGAAATTCTGCACACGTTCTGTTATGTATCAGGGCTAAATATTAACAAGAAGAAATGTCAACTCTTGGGGATTAATATGCAGCATGAAACAGTGGCTAAACTAGCTAAAGAGTTAAATGTCTCCAATGGACAATGGCCCATTCAATATCTAGGAGTCCCCTTAGGGGGAAACTCGAACAGAATGGACTTTTGGGAACCAGTTATCCAAACAGCAAGGAGAAGAATGGCAGGTGGAAGAAAGTTCTTCTCTCAAGAGGAGGTAGATTGTTGTTAATAAAAGCAGTGTTGGAGGCCATCCCAACATACTATATGTCTATCTTCAAGATTCCTAAAAAGGTTGCAACCACCATTGAAAAAATAATGAGAGACTTCCTATGGAATAATAATGAAGACCTTAAAAGATGCAACCTAGTTAACTGAGTTCAAGTTTGCAAAAGTATCAATAAAGGGGGCTTGGGCATAGGCGGGCTGAAGAGAAGAAATATTGCCCTAAGAGGCAAATGGCTATGGAGGCTCCAAATGAATCCCAAGGCTTTGTGGGCTACAGTAATAAAAAGCATTCATGGTTCCAAAGCTCAAGGAAAGGAAGCTGGCATTAAGAGCAATTGCAGCTACCGCTCCCCATGGAAAGATATCCATAACATTTACAGTAAATTCAAAAAACACATCCGATGGAAAGTAGGAAGTGGAGAATCCATTGTTTTTTGGGAGGATATATGGTGCGGTAATGCAAGTCTTAAGGAACAATTTCCTAATATCTACAGGCTATCCAACAAGCCAGCGGGAACAGTTGCTGATTTCAGATTCAACAATCTAGAAGAAGGAAGAACTCATTGGGGATGGAATCTATGCTTGAGGACGAATGTTGGAGAAGACATGATGGGAGAGATGGAAGGCATCTTAACAGCACTATATGGCTTTCAGCTGGAAAGAAATACTGCTATAGACTGCCCGCAATGGATGAGAGAATCAAACAGGATATTCTCTGTTAGATCCTTCTTAGAGTCCTTAAATGAAGAAGAAAGCCAACAGTCACATTTCCCAACAGATTTTATATGGAAAACTAAAGCTCCTACAAAGCCCGAATCCTAGCATGGCTCATATGTTTAAGGAAACTAAACACAAATGAGAATATCCAAAAGCTCTTTCCTAGCTGTCACCTAATTCCTTCAATTTGTGTAATGTGCAGGGATGCGGCTGAGACAATGCAACACCTGTTTTGGGAGTGCAAGGTGGTGAAGCAATTATGGAGATGGTGGAACCTAAAGCACAAAAGTTTTGTACCTCCTCTAGCTGACAATACTTTCCAAATATCGGATGTAGTCTCTACTTCAAAAACTCAACAATTTTGGAAGACAATTTTGTTCACCATCTAGTACGCTATTTGGGAGGAAAGAAACGCAAGGATTTTTTGAAGACAAAGGAAAGCAGCTCAAATTCATATGGGAAAGATCTAATGCGCTTTTTGCTACCTAGATATCAACCTCTAGACTAGGAAAAGGATACAGTTTTGGGGAATGGCTTTGTAATGGGGGTAAAATCCTTAATTCCATGTAATCTGTGTAAACGTTAATACCAGATACTTCATCTGGATGTACCTTTTTTTAGTAATATATAATATCTAGTTTCTTTTCAAAAAAAAAAATAATTGCATTGATAGTTGATTGAAAACATCAATAATACATAAACGTGTGTGGACTCCCATAATCCCGTAAATGGAGTCAATTTATATGAGAAATAATAAGGCACTGAACAATATCGTTGCTAACTGATTCAAGAATCAAGACATTAAAATGATATATCAATGAATTTAGACTCAATCTCTGTAATTTGGAGCCAATATATGTAAGAAATAATAACAGGAAACATGCATTGATAATCTCCTGTTGATTCTAAATTTTACACACAATAGATTTAATAGACATGCTAAGAAAAAAACAATTAGGAAATAAAGTTCGTTTTTGTACCTGTATTCCTCTGATGGGTCAAATGAATTGAAGTATGCCACTTGAAGCATCCATCTAGACTGCTTAAAGTTTCAAAGAGATCCAGCACTAGCATTAACATTTAGTGAAGCTTTGCTAATTCGATTGCGGAGGGATAAACAATCAACTACTCTGAATAATGCAGGAATGATTCCTAGATTGATTTGTGATCCTTCTACCATAAATTTACTTTGATTTCTTGCCAAACTTTGGGTTCTTGCACATTCTGATACTTGAAGGAGTTACTTCCACAAGTTCATCTTCTTGAATATACTCAATGCAGTCATCAAGACTATAATCCAAAGGGGTATCAAGAATAACTGCATGAAAAAAAATATATGGAAAAATTTTCAATTAAGCATAAATAAGTAGTTCTTACTATTACATCAATTTCCTGTAATTGGCCTTTGAAGCCAGGGATTGCTTAATCTAGACAGAAAGAGAATTTTTCCCATCCTAGCATAATATATTTTCTCTTTGAGGTTTGGTTTGATTAGTGACCTCAATGCTTGCTAATCATGTGTAGATCTATTGCACATGAGTTTAACCCTAAAACTGCATGTGCTTTAAGTGTCACACAAATGAAATACAAATATGGTAGCTAGAGGAAAAGATGTAAGAGAAACTCAAGTTTTCCATTAAGAAAGCGCTCAATGCAGGCTTTCCTGCCAAATGCCAAGTCTGATTTTCCAAGGGATGTTTATGTGGATCCCACCAAACATGCAAGAACACTAAGGCCAAATCACACACCTCTTGAAATGGCAATTGGGATGTTTATATGGATCCATTTAACCAAGCATGATCTGCCAATTGCGAGTTGATGGTATGCAGAAATTAGTTTTGCATATGTAGCTCCAAAGGTTCATAAACAGTTTCACAAAGATAGTTAGACAGCTTATGAAAAAGGAATAATTATTTCCTGAGCATGCCTTTGATAGCATCCAAGAGAAAATGAACTATTCAGGCATGAGTGACTCGTTCCAGTTCAAAACATGAAAGTTAACTTCTGCCCTTTGAAAAAGGAAATGGATACCTCTGGCATATATTATTGCATTCACCAAAAAAAAAAAAAAAAAAAAAAAAAAAAAAAAAAAAAAAAAAAAAAAGAAGATGGAGAGAATATATGATAAATTGTTCAATCTAGTTTCTTACCTGTTTGCTCCTTGTTTGAACGAATATTTGTTGCAGCCTTCTTCTTGCACACATTAAGAGACAAGTCACCTGGACGTTGATGAATGCCAACTATTTGACCTTTGTACACATCAACACCAGGGCCAACAAACATTTGCCCTCTTTCCTGAGAACTCGAAAGGGCATATGATGTTGTTATTCCATCTTCAAATGCAACCTAAGCATCATGTTCAATCATGTGAGACACATCATCTTTTCAGTGAGCACAGCCAAATTTAGGGGAGTTAAGGAGTCACCAATGATCCCTGATCCCGGGTGCTAATTTCTCCAGCCCAGTGTCCATAACTATCAAATATTGTGTTTAGAACTGCTGTCCCTCGAGAAGCTGTCAACATTGCATTTCGCAGCCCTAGGAGACCACGAGTTGGTATCTTGTATTTAACTAGTGTTGTACCCTCCATCCTTTAGGAAAACGAAATTCAAATAATAAGTTCATAGGCCTGTAGTACAAAGAAAATAGAGTCGCATAAAACTAACCAAAATAACTTCATTAAAATATGCAAAAAGTATACAGATTATCAACCAAGCAAGCTGGACCAATTTCTGAATTCAGAACCAGCACATTGGAAGAAGGAAGATCTCACTTGGGATGGAACCTACACCTAAGAAGAAACATTGAAGAGAATCAGATGGGGGAAGTGGAAGGCATACTAATAACTCTGCACGGTTTTCAGCTGGAAGGCTCAACCAACGAAGACTGCCCTCAATGGATTAGGGAACCAGATAAGATCTTTTCTGTTAAATCATTTCTAGAGTCTCTAAGTGAAGAAGACAGCCAGCAATCGCAATTCCCAGCGGACTTCATCTGGAAAACTAAAGCCTCTACAAAAGCCCGAATTCCAGCATGGCCTATAAGTCTAAGGAAGCTAAATACGAATGATAATATCCAAAAACATTTCCCTAACTGCTACCTAAATCCCTCAATTTGTGTCATGTGCAGGAAAGAGTCCGAGACAATGCAGCACGTGTTTTGGGAATGCAAAGTAGTGAACCAACTCTGGAGCTGGTGGGACCTGAAACACAACAGCTTTGTACCTCCTTCAGCAGCTAACCCTTTCCAAACTCCGGAAGCAGTTTCTACTTCAAAGACTCACCAGTTCTGGAAGACAATTTTGTTTGCCATACGGTACCTCTATTTGGAAAGCAAGAAATGCAAGGATTTTTGAAGAAAAAGAAAAGCAGATTAGGCTCATTTGGGAAAGATCTAATATATTATTCGCTACTTGGATTTCTGTTTCTAAATTAGGCAAAGGGTACAATTTTGGAGAATGACTGTGTAATGGGGGTAACATAATTAAATCCATATAACTTATTTGTAAGCTTTTCTGTTCTTTCCAGATATCTCATCTGGAATGTCCTCTTCTATTTAGTAATATATATATATATTCTAGTTTCTTTTCCAAAAAAAAAAAAATGCAAAAAGTATTGGAGTATGAACAACTGATATTGTCTTACAAACCACAAAAAAGCAACCTCCTTCATTCGGCCAAATCTAGTTATGACAGGAACTTGAGAGGAAATACAAAAAGAAAATTATCCAAAACAACATCTTCTCCGGACAAACACAGATTTATATGAAAAAGAGTCAAAATTACTTTAACATGATAGAAAATAAGAAAAATGGAACAAGAAAAGATGAACAAAATTTAAAAGATAGTACATGAATCTATCATCTAGACTTTAATGATTGCGAGAACACAAGATGATAGATCCTTCACACCGAGTTTCTATCTTTTGCACATCAATACAGATGGCAGGCAAGAGTAACTGTCTCAAAATATGCCCTAAGCTTCATGAAAAGACTCAAAACCTCAACTCCTAAGGACAATTGGCAACAATCCAGGGAAAATCTCAAAACAAATAGGATAAGTCTCAAAAGGAAGACCAGTATCTCAACTGGTCTGTGCAAGGATTGAAGATTAGAATAAACACCAAAAACCACTTGAGAAAGGATCTCTTGATCCTGGTATAATCTCTGCACTGCTAGATAGCAAAAATTTTTAAATCACTAATCTTACATCCATTAAACTACTTCTAGATTCCCTTGAATATATCAGTGATCTTTAGTTTGATTCTCAGAATATATATATATATAATGGTAATATAATTTTTTCCAGTATGTGTATTGAAATTATTGATGTTATGCACACAAACACAGAATTGTCCATTATCAGAAGAGATCCAATCATGGAGATCACAAGTAATAAAACAAAGATCATGACAAACCCGATCCCTTGCATATCAATCATTTGCCCTCTTCTTCTCCCTAGAAGTTCAACCACAGGTCCCATGTATTCCTCTGGTATCTCGACAGTAGCAATCTGCACAATAAAATCCACAAAGAGTGCGTTCAAACTTACAAGAATTCAAGATGGGTCTTCGACTACTAATACAACATCAAAGTGAAAATAAAAAGGCTACATAAGCAAACACTAGACCATGCATGAAAAATGCATATGACTAGCATGACCAGAAAAGGATCCAAAAACAGAGGAACAAGAATAGGAATCCTTATTTAAATTATATATATATATATATATATATATATATATACATAAGACTAAATCATGAATGAAACCACCTCAAAAATTTGTTTCAATGTATTATATAGAAAACATCAAGGATGTCTGGAAACAACTAGATGGAGACTGTAACCCCTGAATTATTATTCAGATTGCACATTCTTACAAATTCAAAAGACATAACGGAACAATACCACCAGGAATCCACCAGATCATCAAAGAACAATTTATTCTAGAATAAATCAACAATTTCTCAACTACCACAGAAATCTCCAACACACAATCACTTGATCATTCACAAAAACAAAACATGAAAACCTTAGTACTATCAGAAAAACGTAGAAGCAAATCTCATCTCAGACTAGCAAAGATCCCATAAAAGAGATCAAAGAAGAAATCTCAGATAAATATATGCTTGAGCAAACCTTCATAGAAGAACCAATCCTGAAATTTTTGTGATTGATCCCAGAGGAAATATGCCTAGAATTAATTATTTCCGGCAAAAAAATTAATTGACCATAACACAACTGTGGCAATAGACTATGATCATTTTTCCAAGACCTCTACAAAAGTAAAATTGATCTGATCCTTTTAAAACAACTAAATCAATCTAATACACTTAAAATTGATCCGGCCCTTACACAGAGTAATGTCCATATAACACATTTGACATTGAAAAGCTTACATCCTACGAGATGTTTCATGTACAATGCCTTCTTGTTAAAAAGAAAAAAAGAAAAGAAAGATGTGCAGACTAACATACTGGCCAAATGTTAGTACTTAGAAAAGTCAGAAAGATGATCAAGTAAACAAAGAAAATAAAGATTAAAATGTGGCAGTTGCACATTTTTCCTTCAAGAGGTGACGCCTAAGCCATGAATACTTCACAAAAG
The DNA here is from genome assembly GCA_030144865.1 of Tinospora cordifolia. Lineage (NCBI taxonomy): Eukaryota > Viridiplantae > Streptophyta > Magnoliopsida > Ranunculales > Menispermaceae > Tinospora > Tinospora cordifolia. Next base: position 15,231 of record JAJIYU010003624.1, read on the forward strand.
AATGACCAAGAAAACTTTTAAAAACAAGTTGATCGACTGAACTTGGAACCACCTAGTAAAATCACAAAAAGGTTCAGTTCAAAAAAAAAAATTATTATAAAGGTTCAATTCAACTCAACAAAGCTTTTTCCTACTACATAGAGTCGATTACATGAATGTGCTTCCTGCACTATGATCTATCACAAAAAATCAAATTGGCATTTAAATTACAAGTAGTTATATCTTTTTCCAAATATTTCTAGCAATATTATTTTAGCTCTTCCTCTACCTCTGTCATCACAAAGGATTACTAATAGGTCACTCTTCCTAATTGATAATCAAAAGGTCTGTCGTATGTGTCCAAAGCACCTTAATTGAGTTTCTCTCACTTTATCTTCAATTGGAGCTACTTCAACCATTTTTCAAAATATGTTTATTTCTAATTCTATCTTTTAATGCTGCCCATATTGTCTTCACATGTTATTTCTTTATTGATCAACATTCTGTTCCACATAGTATAGCTGGCCTAAAAAGCAGTTCTACAAAATTCCCCTTTTTAACTTAATATAACACTCTAGAAGCTTTCTTCTATTTAATTTACCACTTTAACTCTAGATCCACATCCTCACATGTACACATTGTTGATGACTTCTATTCTCATGTCTTAGCAAAAAAAAAAAAAAAAAAAATTGATAGCGGTTAAAGTTCTCCCTTACGTAGGATGAATTTTTTTTTTTAATGCCAAATAAACTGAGATTCACTAACATAGAATTCAGCAACAGCTGGGAAAGAACAACCAAAACAGAACCTGAAAAAGGTTAAACAATGGCATTAGATAACCTGAGAAAGTAATTCCAATCATATGGCTTAGACCCACTAACAGAAATAGCATGTTCTGGTAAGAAGAATTAAAATTGTAACTTATGTCTTCAAACTGAATGATTATTAGACTTCAGCACCCAGATTAAGTACACTAGTATTTTATATTTGCATGGTTGTACAATCTAAATCATCTTTCAACTTTCCAGGGAAAATTAAGTAATTCTACTTGATCAAAACTTTAGTGCAGCTTCCCTTCCTTCAACTCTCAGCAGGGGCAAGGGATTACTGCTAAGAGAAGATCAAGAAAGCCCATTGCAAAGAACAAAAATTAGAAAAAGCCTTCATACCAAATAGTTTCAACATCAACAAGTCTGCACTGAAAAGCTTGGTCTATGGCTGAAAGAGAGTTTGTACAGGCCATTAACAATTTCTTTGAACCAGGCAAACTTCTACGAACACGAACAAAAATAAACGAATGAATATAAACCAATTCACACAAGCAAATACCATTTAGAATGTCTAAGCCAATAAGATAAAACAAATTTATAATATGGTTCATAAAATAAATACAGCACTTTGGCCCATGTATTGTCAGTGGTTGTTCTCAAAGCCAGTCCAGAGAAGCAATTGCCAGGAAGATTGTCACAAGGCTTAATTGGATAATAAATTGTGTCTGCACTTCATAATAGTAAGTCCTTCCAAACATGATGCCAACTGCTTCCTTTCTTAAAGTGCTAAAGATCCAAGGAAAGGAGACTCAACATCTCCTGTAGTTTGTTGAATGGTTGCTGGTATTTTTCTTCTTTTTTAATGAGCAAATTAGTGATAAGAAATATCAAAAGATGCCAATGTGTGCAGAGCCTTCAAGACCCTATCTATTTCAGGTTTTTTTTTTTTTTTTCAACTGGTTCACTTCTTGAAATCAACTTACAAACATCAATAGTAACTTTACAAGGACCGTCCAACCACAAAATTATTTCCTTGACAAAAACTTTTTTTTTTAATGGATACGATATTTTATTAGTGAAAGTAAAGGATTACAAAATATATCTAGAAAGTACTATGGGCTTCCTAGACTTCCATCCTATAATACATTGCCCCATCCATTAAGCCAGTCTGACATTGAGTAGCCCAGCGACAAGGGACTTTGACTAATCCAAAACGAAGCTAAAGAGTGAGATTTCTCCCATATGTCTAGAGGGTGGGAAAATGTATCCGAAAAAACTCTTGCATTCTGTTCCTTCCACAAACACCATATCACAGCCAGACTAGCCACCATCCAATGGCCCCTCCACTTCCCAGGACGGACAAACACAACTTTGAATCCCTTGACCACCTTCTAGAGAGAAATGGGAAAGTGATTCCTCCATCTTTCCCATAAAAATGAAGCAAAGGTACATTGAGCAAACAAATGAGTTGTCGATTCCTCGCTCTGCTTGCATAGAAAACAACATGACGGGACAAAGCCCATGTGGGGAACCGCTTTCGGATCATATCTCCTGTATTCACCTTCTCCTTGAATACAACCCACGCGAGGAACTTTACTTTTGTAGGGAGGGGTGCCTCCCAAATTTCCTTGAGAATAACATTAGGAGCAATAGAAGGCTCTTCAATCATGGATAGAAAAAGGGATTTAGAAGAAAATTCTCCTGAGTTTTCATTGACCCACATAATTGCATCCTCCCTGCCCTGCAATGCATAATCACCTAATAAAGCCCGAAGTCCTTCTTCTTCTACTTCGCACCGCGGACCTCCATTGGGACGTAAATGAAACTGCCATCGATTAGATGACCTTGGATCCTCTTGCACCATGAAGAAAGAAATGGGACGGTTATGTGCTGTTGACCGCCTGTATAATCTAGGAAATCGATCAATAAAGGCTTCATCACCCATCCATCTATCCTCCCAAAACCTTATATTCCTTCCATTACCAACACATAATCTGATGTAAGGATCAAAAATCGAATGAGTGGCGTGAATGAACTTCCATAGGCTTCTAAAAGTAGTTTTCCTTTGAACACTGACATCTCTACCATTAAAATCCATTCCATGCTTACTTCTGATAACTTTCCCCCAAAGTTGGTTCTTTTCCTTTGGGAACCTCCACAACCATTTGGCCACCAAAGATTTATTTCTTGCTATCAAATTTCCAATTCCAAGCCCGCCTAGCTCCTTCCTTCTTTGGACTTGAGTCTAGTCCACCAAATCCATGCCATAATTTCCATCCTTGCCTTCCCAAAGGAAGTCACGCATTAATTGCTCCATCCTATTGGCCACCCCTATCGGAAGCTTGAAAAGGGACATATAATACGTCGGAAGTGCATCTAACACTGATTTGATCAGTGTAAGTCTTCCCTCTTTTGAGAGGAAAGCTCTTTTCCTCTCTGGGATTCCAAAACTCTAACTTTCTGGGATTCCCCCCAATCTGCATCCCTAGGTATTTGAGAGGGCACTCCCCCTGCTCACATCCAATACGAGCCGCATTCGATCCAATCCATTCCAGTGAGGTAGAGATTCCGACAACAGATGTTTTTGCCATATTCATTCTGAGCCCCGAAATCCAACAGAAGCACTGCACAAGCTTGAAAGCCTGGAAAATATTCTAATCCTCCCCCTCCAAAAATAATATGGTGTCATCTGCAAACTGTAAGTGTGAAACTTCTACTTGTTCCTTCCCCACCTTGAACCCCTTCAATAAGCCATGCTCCTTCCCCATGTCCACCATTTGCCTCAACACATCTACCTCCAGAGAGAATAAGAACGAGTATAAGGGATCTCCTTGCCTTAACCCTCTTGCCACCTGCAACTTGCCTCTTGGCCGCCCATTAACAAAAATAGAGTACACCACTATCCTCAAACATCCTCGGATCCACCCTCTCCATTTTCCCCCCAAACCCTTCCTAAATAGCACAAAGTCCAAAAAATCCCAGTCCACCATATCATAGGCTTTCTCAAAAATAACCTTCACTAGCACCCCCCTTCATGCACTTTGTCCTATATTCTTCAACTGCTTTATTTTCCACTAGCATTGCATCTATTATCTGCTACCCTTTAACAAAAGCAAATTGGTTTTCCGATATAGTGGACTAAGTTTTTTTGGACTTTGGCAAATGTAAGTCTCATTTGTAGCCTTGTTCACCACCCCGAAATCGTAGAACTCCCCCATGACCTTCATCAAGTCCGTTTTCACTGTATCCCAACTCTTTTGATAAAATATCATGGAGAAACCCTCAGGACCTGGAGCCTTATTTCCATCACAGTCAAAGACAGTCGCGTGAATCTCCTCCGAAAAAGGCTCCTCTAGCTTCCTAGTAAGTTTTGAATCGATTAGACTCCAACTTATGCCTTCAATCGCACTAATCTGCGCTTCCTTCTCTCCAAAAATTCCATTAAAATGATTGAGGATAGAATCCTCAATATTTCCTTCATCTTCTAGAATGTCCCATTGTCCTCCTCTAATTTGTCCACTACATTTGCCATTTTCCTTTCACTCATAATATGGTGAAACAACTTGGAGTTGGCGTCCCCTTCCTTTAGCCACCGAATCCATGCTTTGATCCATTCCCCCTTTTCCATCTCCTTAATCACCTTTCACAATTCTCCTTTTTTCTCCCACCTCAGTCTCCTCTTAAGCTCATCCCACTGACTGCCACCCTTTAACCCATCTAGAGACTCGATTTCTTTCTCTAGCTGATTTCGTCTAGCTTCATTTTTAAACAAAGCTGCAGCCCCCCATTCATACCATTCGTTCTTAAACCTTTGAAGTTTTTGCATGAATTTATGTCCTTCCCACTTACCCTTCACTGCTATGTTTCACCACTCCTTAATCTTAGCTGAAAATTCTGGCTGAAAAGTCAGTCTACCATCAAATCTCTTCAGCCCCGGACCCCATCTCAGTTTAGATGTACTCAAAATTATAGGCTAATGATTTGACACAAACCTCCCTCCCACTTCCTGCCAAACGAATGGAAATAATGATGCTCATCCTTCCCCGAAAAGGAAGCTATCTAACCTACAACATACTGGATCTCTTCGAAAGTTAGACCATGTGAATGAGCCATTATGCAAAGGAGGATCATGCAACCCCAACTCTCTAATTAGACTATCAAAATCCTTCATGCTTCTTATGGTGCGTCCATTACTCTTTTCAACGGCAAAACAAACCACATTGAAATCTCCTACAACACACCAATGGTCTCCACATAGAGAACTAAGAGCACCTATCTCATCCCAAAATAAATCCCTACCCCTCCTACTGCATGGGCCATACACCCCTGATAACCACCATTCCAACCCATCAGCTTGTTTTATCTTTACTGACACACTAAAATGACCTATTAGTTCTTCCACCACCATACAACTGCGAGAATCCCAGGCTACTAGCAAACCCCCAGCTAATCTCATTGCTAGTAGATACGCCCAACCTTTAAATCTAGATTGCCATACCGCTCCAATTAACTCCCTTCCTACTGATCTTTTCTTTACTTCTTGAAGAATCACTATGTGCGGGTTATTCTTGCCAATAATTCGTTTAATCATCCTCCTTTTATCACTAGACCCACATCCCCTTAAATTCCAAGATAGAATCTTCATCAAACTAACGTCCCCGGTCCACCAAACTATTAGTGTTCAGGCTTTGAACTCTCTCCTTCCTTCTCCTTCCATATCTTCAAATTGATTACCATCATTTTTAGTTTCTTGAAGAAATCCTCCACATCTTCTTTGCTTAAGGCCTCTAATGTTTTCAATTGAGCCCCTTTGCTTTGATCATTTGCTTTCGGAAGTGAATTAGGAACAAAAGAAGGGGATAGACTATGTGAATAATTGTGATACTGACAGTTGTTTATGTCTTCCAGACCTTCCTCTTCATTAGCTTGTGTTTGTCTCGCCGAGCCATCTTCCATATTTTCCACCCTCATATGTTCTTCCTCCTCTCCTGCCGAACCCTAATCGCCGGATGAATTACTACAATAGCTCGAGGAATCACTTCTATGGAACTCCATCAACTCATCTTCTTCTGCCGACCCTTCTTCCTCTTTAGATATAGCACACGATACCGGTGAAGATTTCCTCCTACCACTTGATTCCCTACTTGTTCGGCCATCACCTACTGAGAAACTGAATCGAATTTCTGAAACCTGACTGTTCGATTATTCCTGCGAGAGTATACCAACCATTCTGAAGGATGTCTCATTTGATTCACCACTTTATCATTATTATTTATTTCCATTTCTTGTTCCAAGCTTCCTTCTTTCTGAAATTTTAATAAGGATGTGGGCTTTTCTACCCTATAATCCTGTTGGGCCTCTATTAGTTTTGAAACATCTTGATCTTGTTCAGATTTTTGTTGGCCCTCGGTATCTCGGCCCACCCTTACTCCATGCTCCCATAAATGTGATGATTGGGCTTTAAAATAACGGCCCATGGTAGTTTGGACAGACTTATTATTTTGGGCTTGAAGACTTTTGCCCAACTGCCTTCGGTCCCCTACCCCTGCTCTCATCTTTACTTTCATCGGTCTTCTCTGCGATTCTGCGAACATCTCCTTCCATCGACCACTGCTCCTTACTCTTCTCGTCAGCTGCAACGAAACGACTCTCGTCCTTCTCTTCCTTTCCACTTTCGTCATCCTCAGAAGCCTGCGCGTCACTGTTGCTCCATGTAACCTTACCAACTGCGGTAAGTTCGCCCGCTGTCTATCTCTTCTGGCTCCCCTGCTTCTCTGCTCCACCAACTTCCTTCTCTTGTCCCATCGGTCTCCTCGTCTCACCCGTCCTCTCCATATGAGTCGATTTCGACGCGTCGCACCCCTATCGTCCTTTCTGGCTCATCCAATCCCCTTTCTCCTCTACTGCCCTGCTGCACACTGTTGCTCCTAGTACAGCTTCTGTCTCCGATCGTCTTCATTCTCCAGCGAAAAACTCCAGCTTCGATCCTTTCCTGATCGAACATGTTCCGTCTTCAGTCTAAATTTCCTTCTTCTCCGGCAAGAATCCACAAATCTAGCCTTGTACTTTCATATAAACAGTTTCGTATGAGACTCCTCCAAAACTACTTTCCAATTGAATTAAACCACCACACTTTTGGGCGATCACGTCCAGCGTGGACAACAACCAGCTCTCAATAGGGATTCCTTCTACACCGATCCATTCTTGCCTACAACAAAACATTCTATCTTGCCACTGCACTTCCTTTTGCCATTCCTTTTTTTTTTGAAAAGAAACTAGATATTATATAAATTAAAGAGGTACATCCAGATGAGGTATCTGGTACAAAAGATTACATATCTTTACATGGAATTTAGAATTTCCCCCCCTTTACACAGCCATTCCCCAAAACTATATCCTTTTCCTAATTTCGAGTTGGAGATCCATGTAGCAAAAAGAGCGTTAGATCTTTCCCAAATGACTTTGGTTTGCTTTCCTTTATCTTCAAAAAGTCTTGCATTCCTTTCTTCCCAAACAGCATACCAAATAGAGAACAAAACTGTTTTCCAAAATTGTTGAGTCTTCGAATTACAAACTGCTACCGGAATTTGATTAGTATTATCATCTGAGGGAGGAACAAAACTTTTGTGCTTCATATTCCACCAACTCCATAGCTTCTTCACCACCTTACACTCCCAAAAAAGATGTTGCATTGTCTCAGCCGCTTCCCTGCACATCACACAAATTGAAGGATTTAGGTAACATTTAGGAAAATGCTTTTGGATATTCTCATTTGTGTTTAGTTTCCTCAAGCATATAAGCCACGCTAGGATTCGGGCCTTTGTAGGAGCTTTTGTTTTCCAAATAAAATCTGTTTGGAGATAAGGCACTTGACCGTCTTCTTCATTTAAAGATTCTAAGAAAGAACTAACAGAAAAAATTCTGTTTGTTTCTCTCATCCATAGAGGCCGATCTGTTGCCTCATTTCTTTCCAGCAGAAAACCATAAAGTACTGATAAAATGCCCTCCATCTCTTCCATCATGTCTTCTCCGATGTTTCTTCTCAAATGAAGGTTCCATCCCCAATGATTTCTTCCTTCTTCCATATTGTTGTATCTGAAATCAGCAACTGTCCCTACCTGCTTGTTAGATAATCCATAGATGTTAGGAAACTGTTCCTTAAGGCTTGCATTACCGCACCATATATCTTCCCAGAAAACGATGGATTCTCGGTTCCCTACCTTCCATCGGATGTGTTTCTTGAATTTGTTGTATATATTATGGATGTCTTTCCATGGGGACCAATGGCTACAGTTGCTTTTAATTCCAACTTCCTTACCTTGAGCTTTGGATTCATGAATACTTTTTATGACTGTAGCCCACAGAGCCTTGGGGTTCATATAAAGCCTCCATAACCACTTGTCTCTAAGAGCAATATTTCTTCTCTTCAGTCCGCCTATTCCCAAACCTCCTTTGTTAATACTTTTGCAAACTTGAACCCAGTTTACTAGGTTACATCTTCTAAGGTCTTCATTATTGTTCCATAGGAAGTCTCTCATGATCTTTTCAATGATGGCTGCAACCTTGTTAGGCATCCTAAAAATCGACATGTAGTATGTTGGGATAGCCTCCAAAACTGTTTTTATTAACAGCAATCTACCTCCTCTTGAGAGAAGAGCTTTCTTCCATCCTGCCATTCTCGTTCTTGCTGTTTGAATAACTGGATCCCAAAAATCCATTCTGTTCGGATTTCCCCCTAAAGGAACTCCTAAATACTGGATGGGCCACTGCCCTTTGGGAACATTTAATTCTTTAGCAAGCTTAGTCACTGTTCCTTCCTGCATATTAATCCCCAACAGTTGGCATTTCCTCTTATTAACTTTCAGCCCTGAGACATAGCAGAAAGTATGCAGGATTTCTTTTACTATCTGTAAATCCTTATTGTTCTGTAAAAACATTATGCAGTCATCAGCAAAAAGTAGATGGGTAAGCTTGATTTTATCCTTTCCTACACTGAACCCTTCTAATTTGTTCACATCTGCTGCTTTTTCCACAATTCTAGAACAAGCATCTGCCACTAAGGTGTATAAGAAGGGAGACAGTGGATCTCCTTGCCTAAGGCCCCTTTGAGCATTCACCTTCCCTCTTGGCTTCCCATTTAAAAAAACTGAGAAGTTTGTGGTAATTAGACAAGCCTTTATCCATCTTCTCCACCTCTCTCCAAAACCTTTTTTCATCATAACAAAGTCCAAGAATCCCCACCGAACTGAATCATAAGCCTTGGCAAAGTCAACTTTCAGAAAAAGGCCTTCTTTTCCTTTTGATCTGTACTCTTCTACTGCTTCATTTGCAATTAGGATGGCTTCGGTGATTTGCCTATCCTTTACAAATGCCATCTGTTTATCACTTATAGTGGTGGTAAGGACTTGTTTCAGCCTGTTTGCCAACACCTTAGCCATAATCTTGTACAAACTTGTGGTAAGGCTGATCGGCCTGAAATCCTCCATTCGCATAGACTCTTGCTTCTTTGGTATCAAACATATATAAGTCTCATTGACTTTCCTGTTGATGATTGCCTCTTGGTGGAATTCTTTCATGCATCTATAAATATCCTGGTTTATGATTTCCCATGTTTTTTGGAAAAAGGCCATTGTGTATCCGTCCGGTCCCGGGGCCTTATCTCCATCCATGCTGAAAACTGCTTCTTTAATTTCCTCAACCTGAAAATCTCTTTCCAACCACCTTTTCTCTTCCTCATTTATTTGGTGCCAATTCACTCCTTCAATGCCCCAATTGTATACCTTCTCATCCTTAAACAGGTTACTGAAGTATTGAGTGATGATATCTTCAATTCCTTCTTCATCTTCCACTACTCTTCCTCTTTTATCTTCCAATTTTGATATAATTTTTTTGGATTTCCTGAGGGATAAAATCCGGTGGAAAAATCTGGAATTTACATCTCCTTTTTTTGCCCATTTTAACTTGGCTCTCTGTCTAAGCCTCCTTTGAACTCTGCAATCAAGGATCTGGATCTCCTCCATAACCTTCTTTCTTTCTTTTAGAAGCTCTGCAATGTCTTCCTCCTTCTCCTCTCCTTCCATTCTGCTGTCTATGTCGCTCAAGACCTTGTTCAGTTCCATTAATTTTGCCTCTTCTGTTTCCATTCTTCCTTTGCTCCATTCCTTGATTTTTTGTTTGAGATTTTGGAGCTTTGACATGAACATATATCCTTCCCAACCTCTACTCAAATCTGCTTCCCATTCAGTTTTAACCATTTCCAAAAAGTCTTTGTGATTTAGCCATTCATTATCAAATCTGAACGGCGTCGGACCCCACTTAATCTTCTCTGTTTCCAACATAATTGGCCAGTGATCTGAAGTTATTCTTTGAAGACCCCACACCAATTGGTGGAGTTAAACGAATATCTTGGGTCAAATAGGAGTAGTAAATACGTGAAAAACGATTTATACAATAAATTCAAATGAGTTGAATTTGATTTGATGCATGTAAAATGATTTGTGATTACAGGATTTGATTGGTGTTGTGGAACTAGACTGTTATTGGATATTAGAAACTGGTTGGACAGTAATTGTGAGTAATCTTTACTTGTGATATTATATCTAACATTAGTATTAAATTAAAACGGTTGTTTTTGATTAAATAGAATGATAAATATCGCATTTCATACGTATTTGAATTCCATGAAATGATTTTGATGCATCTTAGCATGACAATGACGTACCTAAGTAGGTTATTGACATGACAACATTTCTATTGGTCATAGTCTCTAGGAACAGACTCACAGGATTCACCGTTGTGGTAATCTTGGTTTGTGCATTCCTGGCATGAGATGAATGAGATAGAAATGAGTAGATAATTGGATAACTAGAGGTCCGGTGTACTCCTCATTTGCGCGGTGAGGAGCAGATTTGCTCTGTTATCTGGAAGGAGGGAGATGGCTGATGTTTTAAAAGAGTGCATGTTATTGAAATTGAATGCATGTTCACATATTACATTAAGCATGTATGTTATGTTTATTTCATTTTGCACGTGATTTAAATTTGTTTTTGCATCGCATGTTTTTATACATATGATGGCTGTATAATACCATAAGTTGGATTATTCACTGAGCTTGTTGTTTGCTCACTCCACCCTCAATCATTTCTCTAGGTTCTGACAGGAAAAGAAAAGGAAAGATGATGTGAAATAGTTATTGGGTTTCTGGAATTAATAGTATGTGAAAAGTGTAAAACTTAGTTAGATTACTCTTTTGGGAAAT
>JAJIYU010003625.1:0-26235 GCA_030144865.1 Tinospora cordifolia
TATTTACACCTCTTTATTTATAATAACATTACTAATATAACAATAACAACAACAATAATAATGACACTATCATTATTATTAACTTATTCAAATTTATTTATTCAAATAATAATTTTTTTCCCACGTGATATTATTTATACATGTATATACGTGTATAATACGTGCTTATATACACATACGTCACATTCACGTGTTATGAAAATTAAAGTTATTACAAATGAGACATGTAGCCTCCAAGACCAAGATCTTGACTCACTGGAAAGAGATCTTTCATGCATCCATTTTCCAACATTTGAGAACCAATGCTGTAATCATTAATTACTTCGTCAATAATATTAACATCGCATGATGATAATAAAGATGATGACGACGACGATTGGCCACTAGCCCATAACATTCCATGATCCAGCTCTTCCATGTACCTGGATGAAAACCCTGCATTATTTGACATCAAATCTAATTCTAATAAAGACCCAATATTATTTCAAGCATTAAGATCAGATACAAGAACATTGTCAGGGTGACCAGGCACAGTGGTAGTAGTAGAAGGATCAAAATCAATGGAATTTGAATTTGAGTTGGAAGATGGCCTTAAGCAACTCTCAGGAATTATGCTCCCCAAGTGCCCAAATCTTGAATCATTGGAGCAAAAGAAGTTATTGATGTTTTTGCTGTCATACAGAGTAAACCCATTTGATGAAACATCACCACACGTATCGAAAATAGATGGAATGGATGACACCAAAATACTAGTACTAGTAACATTAGTAGTAGTAGTAGTAGTAGTATTAGAAATGTTACTACTGACATCATTGCTAGGAAGTGAAAAAAAGAGAAAAAAGCAGAGTTTTGACTGTAAAAGAAATTGGTTCTGGCCTGAGAGCCCCTCAGGGAGAGAACATCTTTGTCATAAGCAAGAGCAGCTTCAAGGTTAGTAGGAAAAGTTTCAAGCCAACGTTTTCCATTAGTTGTACAAAGCACTGAAGTGTATTTTCCCCCAGGCCGCCTCATTACACCAAGAAGCCTTCCTGATTTCCTTCGACTAGACTCTGTGATGACCTTTTGATCACTAGAGCCACTAGTTTGACCTGTAGTCGTTGTAGATTGGATTGGAGAAAAGTTCACTTGAGAAGACCCACCAGTTTCTTGAATTTCATAGATCTCAAAAATTTCTCTAAGTTTCTCTGAGCTTGATATTGTTGAAGGAGGTTGAGGAGCTTCTTGAGCACATTGGGTCAGAGACTGGAATTTGTAGTTCTGTTAGAGAGATAGGGGATGAATCAGAAAAAGTAAATCGAGAGAATAAATGATTCTTACCTTTAGGAGGCAATTCCAACTAGAATTGAAACACCTGAGACATCTGCACGAGGAAATTCACAAGTGGAAGATCATCATCTGAAGAATCTGAGTCAAGTTTCACCAGTGGTGGACGAACAAACTTACGAGACAATGTTTTGAACCTTGACGGCTTCGGCAATAACATGGTGGCAGAGCGCACCGGAGGAGTGGACGAATTACCAGACTTGGATAGCAAGGAAAACATAACTGAGATAAAAAAGAAGAAGAACATTTTTGCAGAGTAGGAGGAAAGGGTGATCAAAATGGTGAAAGGTGTGAACAAGCCGAGAATGTAAAGGAGATGACAAGAACAGTTTTGACATTACTATTATAGCGGCATTACTGTTATATTGACGACACTGTTTTATCGACGTTATTGTCGACAACACTGTTTTATCGGCGTTATGGTCGGCATGATTGTCAATGACACTGTTTTGTCGATGTAACTGTCGGCATTACTATCGATGGCACTGTTTTATCAGTGTTACTATCAGCATTACTGTCGATAACACTATTTTATCAGCGATATTGTCGGCATTACTGTCGATGGCACTGTTTTATCAGCGTAACTGTCGATATTATTGTTGACGACACTATTTTATCGACCTTACTGTTGGCATCACTGTCGATGACACTGTTTTATCGGCGTTACTAGGTATTACTGTGATGTCAGCATTATTGTTGGTGTTACTATTTTCTTGGCAGTGCTGTTACTATCGGCATTACTGTTTTGACAATGTTATTGTGTTGTTGGTGTTACTATTTTGTCTGCGACACTGTTGCTGTCGGCATTACTGTTGGTGTTACTATTTTGTCGGTGGCACTGTTACTGTCATTACTTATACGGTGTTACTGTGTTGTCGGAATTACTGTTGGTGTCACTGTTTTGTTGGTGACACTGTTACTGTCAGCATTACTATTAGTATTACTATTTTGCCGGTGGCACTGTTACTCTCAGCATCACTGTTTTGTTGTTGACACTAAGATGCGATGTTCATACTTTTATTTTGTAAAGACAATACACTATGGACTACCACCAATTAGAGACGAAGAGTTCAAAGTTGAACTTCACTCTGGAACTGGCCCTACAACTAATTTTTTTAGACAATAGTAAAGAATAAGTATCCCCTACCTATTCAATCAATCGAAAGAAATCACTCAATTCTTAAAGATTGAACATAAGCTAGATCTCTTCACCCAAAAATACCTGATCAAACAGCTTTAAAGTGAATAAGTACAAATTTCGAGAACGAAATTTATTTTAAGGAGGGTAGGTTGTAATACCTTAGATTCGAGTAAAAAAAAATTACTGTTCAAATATACGATACTGTACCGTATGTACTGCAGCAAGTACTGTTTTGTTGACAGACAAAATAACTTTCGGCAGTTACTATAGCTACAGTAACGGGCTACAGTAACAGGCACTATAACTATAGTAACAAACTATTAACTACTATTTAGTTTCGTTGTTTTCTGCCAAAAAAATTTATATAAAGCCCCCTCCCTCCTCATTCTGAAAATTCATTCCAGCAAGAAAGAAATAATTTTTTTTTGCTTCCTCTCTTTTCTTCTCTTGTTCTTTGGCTGTTCTAGACAACAAATATAGTGGTAAGAACAGGAAAATCCCAGTTTCTGCATACCAGTAGTGAGGATATATTGTTGGGCACCTCTTTTAGAGCAACCGGAGGGCTCTACTAATCAAAACAAGTATAAAAACTCTGCCTAAATCTCTATTTAAGATTGTAAATGTCGTTATTCATTTCAGTATGTATTACTATGCATGTATACATCGTTTACTATTCACAAGTACGGTATTGTTCACAAGTTACTGTTTATTATTACTATTCAGTACTGTTCACATTCACTGTTCATAAATATGTACTGTTTCTATATACGGTATCGTTCATATATACGGTACTGTATATAGGCACTATTCATGGACAGTTATTAAATTATATTTTCAAAATGTATTATATATTCATGTAATCATGTTCCTTGTGATACGTGTGAACATCTTATCAAAGTCTCTATCATGGCATGTATAATTCTCTTCATGACGTACACGTAGTGTCTACCTTGCATTCATGTTATGTATAAGCAACATATCATATTTTCAGAAAATATTACATTCAATAATGTGAGTATGCAATTGCATGCTCTAAGTAACCACTTATGGTCATTTCATATTCCATGTATGTCTATGCAAGTTTAACAAGGACGTAGAAATGATGTGCAATTGTTACCCACATTAGCAAATCCATATCACCGGAAACTTCATGCGAGATTACTCCATGAAAGGTGCCCCTCAATTGCACCTACATGCCATAATCACTAACTCTTAATGTATGTTAATTTAAGTTAGACTCATTCTAACTCAAGCTTTTAAGTCCTTTTGGTCCTTTGAAATCCCTTTCCAAGATCCCCAATCATTGGCCAAACTATTCGTGAAGGATCAAAAGTTCTAAAAGAATCATCATTCTGGGAACCTCTCATATTACCGCAATAATTTTGGGCATTATTGTGGTCATCAAAATAGTTTTTTTCATGAGTGCATTCTTATAACTGTTCTATTGTAGTCGAGGCATATTTTTGAGATACCTTTCAGGGCTTTCCTTATGTTGGCTTTACACGTTCTATAGCTTACTTTTTTGTCTTTCAATGCTTTACAAAAATATAATGGTTTGAGCACTTGGGTTTTAGGAATTCAAGTTCAAAATTTGCATTTTCCTTCATTTGTTAATGTTTGATAGTAGTAGCATATGCACTATAACCACCCATTTTGGGGACTTAGTTCTCACCACTTGAGTCATCATTCCTATTCTTTTTATGACATTTCAAAGAAGACATTGGACCCATTTTAAAGGTATGGGAGTCAAGATTTAAAACCTAGTTTTAAAAAATGAGGCTGAAATGGGTTGGTCATTAAGTCTCTCAGACTAGGATCTAAAAGTGTGATCGCTCAATTTTAGGAGCTTGGTTCTAGGCTTGAGGTGCTGTGATCATGCCAAAGGCCACAATCTAATGAAATTTTGGACTTAGTGTAGCATGATTTGTGGTCTCCATAAAACATCTCCCAATATAAGTGGACAATAAGGTTTTTTGTCATGAACCATATGTTCATAGCTATGTCTCATATCAATATATGTGCAAATGTAGGTAAAGAGAGGTTGAGAAATACTTATAAAACACTTGTTTGCTTGTTTTCTAAGCCTCTCCAAGCTTAACAATACTTCTATTTTGTAGTCACTCCTCTCTCCTAAGGGTTGCTATGTCAATGGGCTAGGTGTGGTAGGTTGTAACAAGAGCTAGAAGGGTGTTTTAATCAAAAGAGAGGCCTAGCAACATTGATGGGTTGTGCACGAGTTTAGGAAAGACCCCATGATTACTACAACTGATACAACATTCACTTACACCAATTTGGAATGTGAACGAGGACCCATCTTTTTAGTTGTTGATTGTAGCCTGATCCAATCATGCCATGTGGTGTCTAAATTGACAAAAATTTATGTGCAAAGTTAGTATCCCAAAAATCAATACATTTGAGAATTTTGGCTTGATAATTGCAGTAGTCCAACTTTCTTTTTTCTATGTCTTGATCAGTTCAACACAAAGCGTGTCACCTAATTTTATTGTTTCAGCCTTGAAATAATGCGTTTTGTTAAAAAAGTGGACCACTTAACTATGTTCAACTTTTATTGACTTGTGAGTTATTCCAAATTAAATTACGATTAATTCTGGTTGATTATAAGTAATTAAAGTTTTTGAATTTTAAGGTATTACAGAAGCTAAATTATTTATACCTTACCTTCGTTTTTGATAGAAACATAGAGTAAATCTTCATGTGAATCCTCCATTCTGACAAATCCAATATGCTCGAACAAGTTTGAATTGATTTTAAAATTGTTTTCACTAGAAAAAGCCATCCAGGCTTACGGGACACCAACGACAATGCTGCCGCCTCTCTTAATTTAACTTCGGCATCAATTATAAAAGAAGCAAGCTCCTCGCAGTCGGAAGTTTGATGATAGAAAACTTCCCATAGAGAAGTTTTTCATTGAGAACTTCGTCGAGGTTGTGCATGATGGATCGCTATGTGTTGTCACGCCGGAGCTTTCGATCCCGACGAATTATTCTCTTTGGATCCCGCGCATTGAGCAGAAGACACGATATTCTCGAGGTCGCTTCATTTCATCCCCTCGTAATCGGATATTTTATGCGCCTTCGTCTCTTGATTTCACCAAAATTTTCAGGTTTGAAATTTCTTCAATCCTGGTATCGATTATCTCCTTCTTATAACTCATTAAAACGAATTTCGATCTTTTCGTTTACGCTGAATCTTGTCGCAGAGTGTATTGGACGTGTCGGAAGATTTGCTTACTGGCCCTGTTCAGGTTCAAGAAATCTTTAGCCTCTTTTGGGTCTTCATTGTAGATTCTCTCTCTCTCTCTTTTTCTCTTAATTTTCCTGGATCATTTATTCGCATAAAATTTTTGCCCAAGGCGCTACACTATATTCTCTGGAATTATGCTCAACTTTAGTAATTACATGTTGGATCGCCATTTCGTGCTGAAGATTAACAATGTGATTTGAAAACTTGCTTATATGTAAGGTAATTGTTGTTATAATTCATATGAAGGAATTTCCTGTCACAGCTCTTTTTATGTTTGTCTACTACTACCTATTTTAGCGTACTCAGTTATAGTTGTAGATTAGTGCCCTTTCATCCAGTTTTCTAGTTTATAGCTAAACAAAGTTTCTATTGTTATTTCAATCATAGGTTTGATCAATCTATTGTAAGAGTTAGGTGTACAACAAGCATTGGAATAAAACTCAACTCAAGTATTTGTTTCTTTTTGTCCTTTACGTATACAATTCTAATGGGTATATATATATATATGTATATAGACTTTCTTCTTTATTTTAATAAATACTAGAGATGGCTTGCAGTCCTATTCTCTTAGCAGGCTGCTGGTGGTCCAGTTTTTCGACAAAATATGGCCTGTGGCTATATATTTTATCATCCCCCCACGATAATGATCTTGGAACATAGAGATAGAAACTGAGGAGAGGGTAGTGTCTTGGTTAGAGTGCCGACAACTTGATCACTAGAGGGCACATAATGGAGTAGTAGAGCTCCTCAAGAAACACGTTCACGAGCAAAGTGATAATCAATTTCCACGTGTTTTGTTTGAACATGCAGAACCAGATTTGATGCCAAATGCAAGGCACTAATGTCATTGTAGAGGCACAATGGGGGTGAAGGAAGAGGTTGATGCAGCTGAAGAAAAACAGAGTCGAGCCACATTATTTCGGCAGTAGCGTTGGCAAGACCACGATACTCAGATTTAGTGTTAGAACGTGAGACAACCTTTTGTTTGGCTGAGGACCAAGAGACAAGATTGGGACTAAGGAAATAACAATAGCCACTTGTGCTACGATAGTCGTCGGGGCAACTTGCCCTATCCCCATTAGTATAGCATGTGAGAGCGAGATCCAAAGGCTAAGAAAGAGAGAGACTATGGGTTGCAGTTGCACAGAGATATAGGAGGATGTGTTTGACAACAACCCAATGGGATGTGCTTGGGGCGTGCATGAATTGGCAAGCTCTATTAACAGAAAAGTTGATGTCGAGATGGGTCATGGTACATTATTGTAAAGCACCAACAGTGCTGTAATAGAAAGTGGGATCAGCCATGGGTTCACTATCATGTAATGAGAGAGATGCATTGGAGGCCATGGGACTAGAGATTCATTTACAATCACTGATGTCGGGATGTTTGAGTAAATCAAGAATGTACCCTGATTTATTGAGGTAGAGGGAATTAGGTGAGCTGGTAACATGAATGCCTAAAAAGTAATGAAGGGGGCCAAGGTCCTTGAGGGAAAACTTATTGTTGAGAGTGGAAATCAAATTAGTGAGTAGTCCATTGCTTGACCTAGTGATAGTGATTTCATCAACGTAGACGAGAAGAATGATCGCCTCTAGTCCCTGGCGAAATATGAACATGGAAGGGTTTGCTTTAGGGACGAAGAATCCATAGGCAAGAAGGAAGGTACTCAACTTGTTGTACCATACCCTCGGAAATTGTTTCAAGCTGTAAATGGCCTTGTGGAGGCAGCAGACAAGAGAAGGAGAGGTAGTAACAGCAACCCCGGGAGGGTGGGAGATGTGGACTTCTTCTGTGAGGTCACCATTTAAAAAAGTAGTATGCACATTAAGTTGACGAAGGGGCCAGCCATGGAAAAGGGCAAGAGAGAGCACGATCTGGATGCTAGCGGGATTAACGACGGGGTTGAAGGTTCCAAAGTAGTCAAGCCCATGTGTTTGACTGAATCCCTTGGCAACTAGACGTGCCTTATAACACTGAAAAGAGCCATTTGAGTTGTATTTATGTTTAAAGACTCATTTGCAATTGACAAGAGACTTGCCATTAGGAAGAGGCCCTAGAGACCAAGTGTTGTTTGAGTGAAGGGCATTGATTTCGACAAGGATAGCATCAGTCGATTCTTTGGAAGCAAGAGCAGTGGCTGTTGAAGTTGGAGTAGTGACAACAAATGTAAAAACGTTCGGTTTAAAGATGTCAGCTTTGGCATGAGTGATCATTGGGTGGTTGTTGAGATGAGTTGCTTGTGGAGTTGATGCAACAAATGAAGGGGAAACAGCAGATGGAAGAACAGGTGATGAAAGAGGCATGATTGTATTTGTGGTTGAGGAAGTTGTGACGACATTCGTGGGTGATGGTGTAGCTGTGCTTGAGAGATGCTCACCAAAAAGGAAACTAGAAGCAACCGACAATGAGACATGTGGGAATAGAGGCCATGACATGGTGGGTTGCAAGTGTGATGACGGGGTGGAGCTACAATAGGAATATATGTGCTCATTGAAGTGAACGTGGCGCGATATGTAGAGATGGCCAGTGGCAGCATGGAAGCATAAATACCCTTTATGAGAGGTATTGTAACCCAAGGCGGTAGATGAGGGTAGCAAGCACAACCGAAAGCGCGAAGATGATCAAATTTTGGTTGTTTTCCTTATAAGGTAGCATATGGAGTGTCTCTCGATAGGGCTATTATAGGAAGCTTTTTGATTAAGTACACACTTGCCAAAAAAGCATAAGACCAAAAAATAGGAGGTAAAGAGGAGTGAGTAAGCATGGATGAACCTTTCTCAACGATATATCTGTTTTTTTCGCTCGGCTCGACCATTTTATTCCAGTGTATAAGGATAAGATCCGTGATGGGAGATTCCACAAGAGGAATGAGTAGGGGTGATTGCTTGATATTCACCGCCCCAATTACTTTGAATGGGTTTTAATTGAGGCATTAAACTGAGTAGCAACATTGATTTAAATTGCAGAAATTATTTAAGTGTCTTATCTTTTGACGAGGTAAATAAATCCAAGTAAAGCGAGAGTAATCATCAATGAACAACAAAAAATATTGAGCTCTAGTTATAGAAGTAACACGTGTAGGAACCCATAGGTCCGAATGAACCAAATTAAATGGATGCAATGCACACTAGACAATTGAAAAGGTTGTTTACAACTTTTGGACACAGGACAAGAGTGATAGTTTGACAAACTAGAAACAAGAGAGATAACTGAGAGACATAATTAAGGACAACAAGAGACGGATGACCCAAGCAGAGATGTTAGATCTGAGGCAGAAGCACGCAAGCAAGAATTGTAAGAGATTTTGACGTAGAGCGGGATTGTTGAGGGAACTTATAGAGGCCATGATCAAGAGGACCCTGAAGAAGAGCCTGGTTTGAAAATTGGTCCTTCACAAGAAAATGATCATGGTGAAATTCAATGCTAACATTGTTATTAGCATAGAGTTTGGATACACTAATAAGTTGTTTTGAAATCAAAGTAACATGAAGAACATTATTAAGAAGAAGTGAACGAGAGGGAGTTGAAAGAAGTGTATTACCAATGTTGGATATTGGAACAGAGGAGCCATTGCTGACCATCACGTGGTCTACACCGGTAAATGGAATGGACTGTTGCAGGGCATTGAAGTTTGGTGTAATGTGATGAGAGGTGTTGAAACCTACATACCAAGATTGGTTTGACGAGATAGAAGGTGTTGTTGCAGCAGATGAGAGATAAGCTAACAGTGAAGATACTTGAGCTTGTGGATTAGATTGAAAAGAAGGTCGAGGTGGCCGAAAATTGGCTTGATAAGCCGAATTCATACGTGGGCATACTAAGGCAATGTGACTTGGTTTGTTACATATTTGGCATTTGGGTTTAGATCTGGGAGGATGCCAAGTGGGATTAGCAATTGGAGGTAAAAGCTAAGGTCGACCAAGGATACTGGGGTTTGGAACCCAAAAGAACGATTATATTGAGGAGGAGACTGTGATAGGGTTTGGCGTGGTGAGATTAGAGGGGAAGGCATATGTTTTTGTGGACTGTGAGAAGTTGTGAGATGGACTTGAGGAATGTTCAGTTTGTCAATAGATTGTTGACGCGAAAGACAAAGGTCATATGTGAGAAGTTGGTTGTGTGCTTATTCCAAGGAAGGAAGATCAGCACGAGATTGAAGTGTGGTGACTAGAGCATTGTAATCTAGCCTTAAACCCTGATAAAAATACATTACTTGATCTTTGGGAGAGATGAATTCCCCAATCGACAGTAACTAGTCAAGGATTAATCGAATTTTAGGAGATATTCATCTGCAAAGAGACTGCCTTTCCGTACTGAATGAAGTTCCATTCGCAACTCAATGATCTGAGTTTGTGAGGTAGCCTCATATGTGCGAGCAAGAGCTTCACAAATTTTAGCAGTTGTGTTGAATGCAATAATTTGAGTGAGCATAGGTTCAGAGAGAGAACCTGATGTGGATTATGAAGTTGACAAAGATGACACAAGCAAATTAATTAATGGTGATGTAATTCATCATATGGACCAAGACGATACTTTGCATATTCCAAGTGGACCGATTACAAGAGTCCATGCCAAAAGACTTAAAAAAACATTACTAGGGTTGGTTCAAGACATTTGGGCCAATCAAGGTGCTAATGTGAGCTTGGATAAATCAAAAGAAGCTATGAGTGTTATCCAAGCCCAAGATAGTCAAAACCAGAAGAAATAAAATGTCTCTACAATTCTCCTAGGGTTATTGTGACTCTTTATTAAATGTCTCTTCAATGCTCATAAGGTTATTGTGACTCTTTGTAAGTGTATCTTCAATATTTATAGGGTTATTGTGACTCTTTTTTAGTGTCTCTTCAATTTTTATAGGGTTATTGTGACTCTTTTTTAAGTGTCTCTTCAATTCTCAAAAGGACACCCAAGATTTATATAAATTGAGTTGCTCCTCTTTTAGGAGATCATCAATTTAGTAAATTTAGTATTTCATATGAAAATTTCAGATTTGAAAGAAACTTTCTCTTATGTTCTTCATTGAACTTTTCTAAACTTATCAAGGATTGATCAACCTTGTGGTGTTTAGCACTTTGGGTTCAAGTGGATTATCAAACCTGATTTTAACTTTCTAGGGGTAGGTGTACTTCCTTTAATGGGGTTCTTAGGATCTAATTCCTAGAGGGTCTACATCAGAACTATAGATCCAAATCATCACAAGTTGATTTAGCCTCTGCCAAGATGTAAATATTAGGTTATGGGTTTGTTGTTGGTCTAGGAATTGTAGTGGTTGTGTCTTCCTATTATTAAGATAGTTCTCAAGTCTATTTGCGATCACCACATTGAGGATCTAGTTATTCCAAAGCAGCTAATTGGTCCTGTCAAGTTTAATAGTAAGAGGTTGACTTAGAGAAGGCAAATTGAAAGGTGGGTTGGGAGGGAACAAAAATTGTTGATTGAGGAGTTTGTGAAAATTGAGAATAGGTAGCCATTTTGGGTTGATGGGAGCTGTTTTAGTGGCTCTGATACCATAAAACAAGAATTAAGATGAGTAGAAAGATGATTAGAGAGAAAGAGAGGATGAAGAGAGAGTGGAAATAAAACACAACTCAAGTATTTATTTCTTTTTTTACTTTACATATATCATTCTAATGGGTATGTACAAACTTTCTTCTTTATTTTAATAAATATTAGAGACAGCTTGCAATCCTACTTGCAGTCCTATTCTCTTAGCAAGTTGCTGATGGTCCAGTTTTTTAACAAAATACAACTTGTGGCTGTATATTTTATCAAGCTGTGGAACGAGCTGGTTTGGAGCCAGTTTCCAACCCAACCTTAATGAATTTTGATTGGAAAATTGGAACCCTACTCAAATCAAACTGCCCCTCAACCTAATCTAACCCAACCAGAACTGTAGTTTGGCTTGCCCAGACATGTACAACAATTTAAAATTGATCCCATCGACATGAAATAATAATAATGAAAAATAAATAATTTCAAAGGAATTAAAATAAGTAGAAAATTAGAAGAGCATGAGATACACTATTTTTTTTTAACATGATAAAATTTAAAATTGGTAAACATCCATGGCTTAGAAGAGCCTAAAGAAATTCACTATGGGGAGGAACTTTTTTTTTTTTTTTTTTTTTTTTTAAGATTTACCAATTTTAATGGAGCGCCTTGGTATTTTAAATCCTTTCTTACAGATCTTTTTCTGCTTTCTTTAATTTTTTTTTCTCTTAATGCTTTAATGCTTTCCATTCTTCCAGACCCCTCTATTTAAAAAAAAAAAATGCAGTTTTCTTCTCAAATTAGGAAGTGGTTGAGATAATTAGAAGTTATAGGAAGCGATGACAGTTATCAAAAAGTGGTAGAGTTGGAATGGAAGTGGTTGAGATAACATGATAGTTATCTCTTAGTGGGAGATTGATACTAATCCACATTTTTTTCTTAATTTTTTTTTCCTTTTTTTCCTTTTTTTCCTCCCACAATCCAACGGATGAAACCTCACCCATCAAGAGGCTTTTGGTCATGCAAAAACATCAACTAAGTAGGTGAAAAGTTTCTCTACGATAGAGAACCACTTTGCACAATTAGGGTAATGCCCCTTTTGACTAATACAGAGAGATTCCTATCCACCTTGCCTGGTCATCCAAGTCTTTTTGCAGAGAACCAAGTCTTCATTAGCTACTTTGCTCGGTACCAGATCATATGTTATGGGAAGAATCAGTAATGTTGCGACGTTCATCAAGTCGAGATGGCTCAAAGCCTCAAAACAACTTCAAGTTTTTTGCATTTGCAACAGAATACATTTGCATGTAGCCTAGGAAGTCCCACCTGAAAGCATTCATCCCATTCTGCTCCACAATTCTAAATGGGCGATATTATAATGGTTTTGTGTACAACTTACTTTCAGGCCCCTGTAGTCGAGCTTTTGTGATGTAGAACCATACCAAATCAGCAACTTAGAAGGTGTGTTGTATGTGATATTTGTCATGGTACTTTTAATACTTTAGCTATGGTTTCTCCTTGCTGTCATGAACTTATGATGTGTTTATTGGATTCGTTCATGAATTTGATTGCATTTTTTTTTTTTTGTCTTATCATCATGGTTTGGCAAATTGATAGAAAATTCCAAGTTGAATGGTGATTGAGGAAGAAAACCATAGCAAACCGCAAAAAGAAACTTCTAAACTACTCTGTTGTAATAATATTCTTATAAGGAAGATGTTTATAACAACTTTGAGGCTTGTGTTGATTAAAGCCCAAATAATTTTTGATGAATTTTTGTAGGTATTGTATTGCCCCAATGAAGTTTTGCAAACTTTGTCTATGAATTATCATAGAAATCTTACTCAAAATCTCTCAAGTAACAACTATACACCTAAAGTTTTTACTGATGTTCTAGTAAACTCACTTTTCTGTATATTCAATTTCAATTGGACTGATTGAAGGATTTGCAAAATTGTTTGAGGTTCAACAAATGTTCCCCTTGTCTATCATAAAGATCAGTTTCTCATTAAGCTTGGAATAACCTTTTGTTACCTCATCTTCAATACAAGTAGTTGTTATTGTTTTGCTAAGATCCTTCCATCATTTATGCCTCAACTCTAGATGCAACTTGCAACAACCTTCTTTTGAGAGTTGATTGGTCTTTCAATCGCACAACATTGTTTTCCCTTATGTGTCACCATATGAGTCTTTTTTATTGCCTCCTTTCTGAATCATATTTTCACAAGTTAGTCTCAAACTCTCCTTAGAGTGTTTGTGCTTCTTGTTATGAGGATGATTCTTCATTTCTAGGTACATAGCCTTTTGGAAGGATTGTCAATATTTGTGCCATTAAATAAGGTGAACTTTGTTTGCAGGTTGGAAAATAGACCTCCTTATTACTTATCTACAATTTGAGGATCTCTTAGATTGATATTCATTGCCACTGTTTGTTTTCTGAACTAAAAAGTATATTCCTATACAGCTCTACCGTCTCACTTGACTCAAACATTCTCACAGACATTCTTTTGTAAATGGGGTAGAACTGACTTTTGATTGCAGTTTTAATGAGCCTAGGTATTAATAGAAGGTTCATTCTTGAGGGCCAACATCGTGGTATGGGCTTCCTACCAGTTCAGAGCATGTCCTCTCAACCTTAGCTTGTCCAAACCCACTTTCTGTGCATTTGTGTAAAGCTTCACACTAAAATAATTCTTATAACTGTTCAGGATCTAGTTCTCTGTTGTATAAGGGAATTTCAATTTCCAGTTTGAACAGAATCTAGTCTACTACCTCCACTCAACGATGAATGCTTGAGGAAGCAACCTCGGGTGCTTCTAATGCCCGAGGGTTATTTCATGTTGACATGGTTAGGCTTTGTATGATTTTCATCATCATCTTCACAGTTTCCTTTATCTCATAAATGTTCTCTACCAGTTTCTCTTAGTGGGAGAATGGTACTAATCCACTTCAAATTTTCTTTTCTTTCTCCTTTCTTTACATTCTTTCTCTCTTGGTTTCCTTCCATGATCGAAAATGGACCACAAATTTATCATACAATAATCAGAACCATGTCGTCATATCAAGACAAGTTCCAAAGGGTTACATTACAACCAAAAGAAGAAGTTCAAGACAAATGAGCATAGCGTCAAGTTGTTAATTATGCCAAATATTGACGAGTAATGAATACTCTTCCAAAAAGATAGCAGAGACGAAGAATTTAAGCAATGCTGACAATTCAATCTTTACATGCAATCTAAATGTCATAATAATGGAAAATAAATTACAAGAAAAAAAATAAAACAAAAGGAAATATAAAGAGATATTACAAGTAATAAAAACAAAACTAAAAGATCTAACGAAAAATAAATATTACTATAACACCCCAGTTTTTGAAAATGATTTTTTTCAAAAATTTAAGTTGAAAACATTCTAAATAAAGTAATTTTTTTTGAAATACATTTAATAAATATAATTTATTTTAAAAAAAGGTAAAACCATCTTTTCTCCTAAATCTTTTGGGATGTCACTTTTTTCTTTCTTCTTTTTTCATCATATCTAAATTTAAAGTAAGTACGTGAGCCATTCAATGTAAGTCTATAAATATCCAAAGAGCTTTCACAAAATCAAAATAAATATTAAGTAAGGTTTCAAATGAAATAGAAGCTCAAATATTCGTCCTCCAGTTCATGGGTGTCCCATGCTCAAAGGCTCAACATGAATCATTAATATCAATTAACCATGTCAATAATAAGTATCGAAGTTATGCCCTAGGGCCCATCAAAAGAATCATCCAGACCAAGACTCTGGATAGTCTTTCTATAACAACCTGAAAAGAAAGCCGTTGGGATTATATTGAGAAGCAGCTTGGTTTTTGACTGTTGGAGTTGGTGGGAAGTAATGATTTCATGAAAGAGATATTTGGGATCTTTGAGTTTCTATTTCTAATCTTTAAGATCCTATGATTTGCTGAAGTATATAAAAATAGTAATGTAAAAAATTTGTTGGAGATAATGAAATCCATGCAACGTTGGATGATGTAAAAGTTGTACCATCCATTTAACCAACATAAACTTGCAGGTTGACAGAGATAATGAAATCCATATGGATTTAAATATCACTGGAAATATAATATCTATAACAACCTATTTAACTCTTCCACCCTTATCTATATCGAAGGGTTAGTGTCAACTAAATTTTAATTTCAATGTCAACTAAAGTTGAAATGCTACAAAAGTTTGGCCAACCAAAATTTAGTGTTATTTTCTACTTATTCATGTTTCCTACTCATGTTTTCTACTTCCTCATGGGAATGTTCGTTTAGAAAAGAAAAAAAAGCTATGAACTATTGAAAAAAATGCATAATCTGACCTGAGTCACCTGTGATTTAATTTCTTTACTTTGACAATTCATTATTCGTTTGAAGAGTGTTTGAATTGGCAAGCTGTCGAATGCAACATCCAGTTATCATTGTTCCAAGTATTAAAATAGCTTTATACGTGGAAAAACAAACAAATATTCCTGTAGGTTTCATTGTTGTAACTAACAGCCCAACAATGCTATCAAGTAGGAAATTAATGCTTTGATAGTACACTGGAAAGCATTACATCCAAAAACTACAGCTTATAGGTGGAGGCCCAACCCTGGGTAACAAGATAATATTAGTAAGAAAGTCTTCTCTTGCAGTGGTTGTCTTTTGGCTCCACATAAGTTCTGACTGAGGCTCTACTTTATCATCTATGGTTGTGCCAATCAAATATATGATTGCAGATTGATTTTAGAATGGCTCTGTTACTTAAGAAACAAATTGAAGATGACCTTTTGACTGCATCATGGTTTCCTCTGTTGAATTTTGGTATACATCAAACTTTCGCATTGTATTGAGATTTTTCTCAATTGGTTAACAATGACTAAAATGGAGATTTTATTATGTTGGTTTGCTTGAAAATATACCATTTAATTTTCTCTTAAAAAGACATTTTTTAAGGCATAAGAGTGTCAAAGATACTATAACACAACAGTGGAAGGCAAAGATGCTGATTATATGACTTTGAGGTTTGAAGTTATCATAGACTGTTCTGAACAAGTAATTTGCTTAAGCGTTTTGTATTTTGTGAATGCTTGGCTAGTTCTTATAGAAGGTCCAGTTTGATCTTCTATAAATGCCCTTCACCAAATTGTCCTTTTTTTGTGTGTTCGTATCATAAATCATTTTATACTAAAAACTAATATTTAGTTCCAAACAGATACATTTCACATGTGTTTAGAGTTACTCCTTTCCTTATTATCCTGTTTTTGACGTTTTCTGAGAACAGGATATGGGTGAGATTGATACAAAATCAATTGAATCTGTTCAAGCAGCTCTTTTCTTGTTTGGAGAAAAGAGCAACCATAGGAAATACCGGTTAACAGGCAATGAGGTAATTACCATTCTCAGAAAATTATTGCAAGTGCAAATCTACCTAGGACAGATTGATATAATTTAGAAAAGTTGTTGCCTATGAAGATGCTTCTACAGTGCCTGGCATGCCCAGACTCAGAAGGCAATTTCTGTCAATCTTGTATCCTGATTGAAGATCTCTTTCATACTAAAGTTCTTCTGTATTTCTAGGGTAAGGTGGAGGTAGATGAGAAAGAGCTTGATCTCTTCTTGAAGGACTTGTCAAGCTACAAGGTGCAACTGGAAGTAAAGGAATCAGCCTACCAGCAAGCAATTCTTAAGCTAGAACTTTACCATAAAACAGTTGATGAACTTTCTACACAGCTGATGAACTGTGAAGCTCACAGAGATAAAGAAATTGAAGAATGTAGAACAACTAAAATGCAGATAGGTGAATTGCAATCCAAGATCAAGGCAATGAAAAGTCAGCTATCAGAAACCGAAAAGGCTCAAGAGAAACTATTGTATGCAGAAAAGGAGTTGAAATGTATTCAAGAAGAACTACAGAAAGCTAGAGAAGAACTTGCTTCTGTGGAGGAATCAAAGCTCGCTGCAATGGCGCAAATCAAAAGCTTTGAAACTGCATCTGCAATGGAGAATGAAATGACAAAGGAGCTTCTTAGGCACACATCAGAGCTCAAAGAAACTATTGTTCTCTCCAAACTCACTGCAACTGAGGATGATAAAGCCAAGGCAAAATTATTAATGGAGAAGGAGACAGAATTAAAGATGGCTGCCACAGGATCGACAATTAAAGCAAAAGAGCAGTTAGAAGATCTGAAAAAGCAAATTGAAATGATGTCAGATCTACAGAAAGAGCTTGCAGAGAAGACATTTCTTTTACGGGATGTCTCCAAAGAGCCACTTGTACAGAAGACATTACTTATAAATTCATTACTGGCAGAACTAGACAAAGTAGCAGATTTGCGTGCTTCATCTGAGAAGGTTGCTTCTGAAGCCATCATTAGCATAAAACTGCTGAAGGTAGAGCTTGAGCAAATGGAAAGAACAAACTCTGATTTTGCAAATTATGGTCTATCAACGGAAACAGATGTTAAACATTTACGGTTAGAACTTGACAATGCAAAGCAAGAGGTTTTTCATGCAAAAAATGCGACAGATATGCTTTTAAGTGAGATAAAAAAAGCAAACATTGAGATTGATGAACTCAGAGACACAGAGCACAATGCGCAGGTTGAAATTGCTATATTGAAGTCAGAGTTGCACAAAATTAGATCAAAGATTGCTGCAGCAGAGGCGGGAGAAGCAAGGGCTAATAGCACAAAGTCAGGATTGTATCTTGCTGTTCAACAGCTAGCAATAGAAGCTCAAGAAGCCAAGTCTGAAATTGAAACTTGGAGAAGCAAATTTGTCAATGCCAAATTAGGTAGTTCTACGCGAATTTTAGAACTGCCCAAAGATGATGAACCAAAAACAGAAATGAGAGATCAGAAACTAGAGCTTAACAATGTGTCTCCTACTAAAAGTGGGTCTGAATTGGGCGCTTTGAAGGAAGAAAATGAAGCTGCAAGAATTGAAATAATTAGGCTAAGAGGTGTTGCAGAAGAGGCTGTGAACAGAGCAGTGCTGGCTGAGAAAGCCAAGGCAGCCTTGGAGGATCAGCTAAGGAAGTGGAGACAGGAGAAGCAGAAGATAAGGGCTGCTGCTCTAGCTTCACAAAAGGAAAAATCAGGAGCAAAAGCTAGTAGAAATACTCCTAAAATGCATACTAAGTTGTACGTGCCATTGGGCAAGCTTCTAGAAATGGAATTGTAAATCTCAAGCAACTATAGATCCTTTTGGCTTTGAAATGTCATTGAGGAAAATTACTAGTAACAGACAACTGATATTTATGATTCTTTTTAACACAATTCATCTCATGTTTTGTAGTGATTGTCTTTTTATATTATTCCGTTTAACTTGTTTAAGGAAAGGTTGATCATGTAGATATGATGTAATTACACACTCATATTCACAGGATATATATGTTTTACTCATCTTGAAAAGGAAGTGTGCCATAAAACATTTAACGGACATAAACATGTAGTTATCTTTCATGTATATCTAGTTCCTTTGTCGAAGTAGAACTAATTTTAACTGCTTTGGGGTGCTCATATTTTGTGCACACATATTAAGTTTATATGCACAATTCAAGCAAAGATTTTGATTCTGCAGAACCACTGTGATATCTTACCTCTACATTTAAGAAAAACGAACTATAATCAATAGAATTGAGTTCTTTGAAACAAAGATTAGAGGGACTTTCCCATTCCATTTGGTGCTCGGCAAAGATGGTTACAGAGGTTGGATCCCAAATCTCTTCAAAATTATTACATGATACAAAACGAAGACAAAGGAGAGGCATCTCCATTTGGTGCTTGGCAAAGATGGCAACAAAGATCAGACCAAATCTCTTCGGAAGTATTACATAGATTAGGAAAACGGAGACAAAGGAGAGCTAAACTATAACCAAGTGCCATAATCACACTTTAAAAAGACAAAAATGAATACAATTGTCGCGATTTTGATTCACAAGCAAGGACACAAGGTAGAGAACCCCTCCTACCTAAGTAAGCAAATTCATTTTAACGAAATCATGCAACAATTTCAATAAGAACAATTTTATTTTTAGTTAGGGATATGAGAAGGCCAAAACAAGAACAGGTTAAACTAAGGTTTCTATTACTACTTGCACTAGATTCCTAGTGAGGCTTCTTGAACACCCCATTGCTCTCAAGATCAAATGCTGAGTTATAACAAGATGTCATCATGATAACCGAAAAGCTTTTACCATAAATTAATTGAGAATTAACCTTACTTATCTAAGATTGACACCGCGGTCAAGAAATGATTAACTTGACTAGTTGACAAAAATATCGAGAATATTTTGAAAATTATTTTGTGGTAGAAACGATGAAATTGGAGGACAAATTTTGTGTCGAAATGCTTATTATGTTGGAGGACAAGTTTTGTGTCGAAATGCTTATTATGTTGAAAAGAATAAAAAAAATTGATTACAACAGTAATCAAAACAAAACACCTAGAAGAAAAAATATGCTCTAATTATCATGGTAGTCAAATGTACCATCGCAATCATTAAATGAATTGGGACATTTTTTGTGATTTGCCCAGATTTGAGCCATCTCGAGGGACGTTTTTAACACTTAGACCTTCGTCAATCCAAGAACCCTTTAAATGCCACGTGGATGAGAGGTAATTTGTCCACACTTGACTCTTATAGCCATCAAGGAGTGGGCTTCAATCACACTCATTGAAAACATTAAACAATTGGGAAGATGGGCCTTGGTTTACTTTTCAAATTGGTGAAATGAGCACAATTGCTTTAGTTGCGGTAGCTAATACTCTTCCCCATGAAGAAGCAGAACCCAATCACATTCTCTGGTCGCTTCTCCCTGGTTGGAGCACTTATAAACCTCACAACTAAATCTAAAAGCCTTCCCTTGACTTCTCACACCTAGGTTTGAAAAGGAGAATGAGAGAATGGAAGTTTTGATTCTTTAAGTGTGCAAAAGCTTGGTGAGGAAGGTGAGCTCATGAGAGGAGGTTGTGTGGTTTAAGGAGCTTAAAAACTAGCAAGCCAAGACCCCATTATAAGTATATTTCAACCTCTTTTCATCCCCATTCTTATATATGTTGAAATTACCAAGTTATGCATACATGGTTCATGACAAAAACCTTGTTGACCAACCAATTTGGGGGAGACTTTATAGAAACCACAGGTTATACCATGCTCAGCTCTAAACCTCATTAGATTGTGGCATTTTCCATAATCACATCACCTTAGAAAATGGCATAGATTCATGACTTATAGACCCAAAATTGAATTCACAAACTTGGGTGGTTATACACTCAAACTTGGCTCTTCTGGACCTAGTGACTAGCCCACTTTGGGCTCACTTTTGATACTAAAGATGTGTGTGTTAGACCTTGACCCTTCTAACTTTATAATGTACCAATGGCTTCTTTAAAATTCAACAAGAAGGATGGAAAATAACATCCCAATTAATGAGATAAAAAGTCTCCACAGTTAGGTTGTAAGCCTTGGACCAATGAAGGAAAATGTGACTTTTGACCTCAAATCCCTGTTGAATAAGTGACCAAATGACCTTGAGCATGTAGAGCATCGAGAGATGAACAAAATGAACTATAGAAAGTGCAAAACTAAGAAGATTATGGCCTGAAAAGTCAACTCGAAATGTGCCCAAAACCCACCATTGTTGTAATCAAAACCTTCTCCTGAACACTTATTCTGACTATCATAGTAATCAAATGGTATTTCAAACACTTTGCATTATCACGATAACCAATTTTTTTACCACAGTAGTGGTTCAATGAACTTGTTCTTTTGACAATTTTTGATTTTTTTGCACTCTACGACACTACTGTGGTAGTCACGACAATTTCTCCTCTTTTTTCATGTGCCAACTTTTTTGTATGTCGCTATGTATGTCTTTTGCTCCAAAATTTCCATAAAACTCTCAAAGTTGATTTTTTCCAAAATTATTTTATTTAATTTTTATTTATTGAATTTTTGTACAAATTTTTGGGGTATTACACGTATATAGAACTTATCCTACGCCATATGTAGGAGTGACTACGATGGGGGTTGAAGTCAGTCTCCTCTTCAATTCTTAGAACAATTATTTACACTTCTCATCTCAATTGAACTTGATTCCTTTTCTAGTAAGCTTGGTCGTTGGTTCGGCTAACTTTGAGAAGTCTTGAATGAATCTCTTGTAGTATCTATCTAAGCCTAATAAACTTCGAATCTCTATAAACATCTTAGGTTGCTTCCAATTCGTGACAGCTTCTACCTTTTTAGGTTCAATAGAGATGCCTTCAACTGAAACCACATGGTCAAGGAAATTGACCATCTTCATCTAGAATTTACATTTGCTGAACTAAGCACACAACTGGTTCCTTCTAAGTATCTACAACACAATCTTCAAGAGTTTATTTGCTCGGCTTCTTATTAGAGTAAATCAAGATGTCATCCACAAATACTACCACAAATTGATCAAGGTATTGTGTAAATACTTAGGTCAAACCAAATGACATCACTATGAACTCAAAGTGTCCATACTAAGTTCTAAAGGCTGTCTTGTATATATTCGATTTTTGGATCCTCAACTGATGGTATCCTGACTAAGATCAATCTTGGAGAAATGAGTGGCTCTCCCCATTTGATAAAATTGATCATCTATCCTTGGCAAGGGACGTAATACCCTGAGATTTCATTAGAATTTTTGGAAAATTAAAAATTATTTGGACAAAATAATCCTTGGAAAATTCATGAAATTGTACTAGAAAAGGCATCTAATTTGATGTATGAAAGACTCAGCAAACAGGAATGAAACACAAAACAATACACAAAATTCTTCTACAACTACCTAGGTAATGGTATGGTATGGACTACCTAGGTAATGGTATGTTATGGACTACCTAGGTAATGGCATGGACTGCCTAGATAATCGTATGAACTACTGAGGTAGTGCGTCATTGCCTAGAAAACCAAATTGCGAGTACCTTTTGACTACCACGGTAACCTATAGCGATAGTGCGTATAAACCTATGCAAAAAATTTTAGAAACTTGCCAATTGACTTTAGGAAGCTTCCAAAACATATTAGCAACTTCTAATATCAATACTTGCTATTGTTTGGACGTGGAAAACAAGTAAAGAGGGATTTTAGAAAGGAATCTAGATGAAGACACCCCAAACTTGCTAAAAACTATTTATTATAACTATATATAAACCCAAGCATGAGCATCATTCTCTTCATCCTAGCAAGAACAAACCACTTCTCTTCTTGTTCTCCCAATAGCTTCTTAGCATCCCTTTCTTTTCTAAGTTGTTCTAGACAGCAATTAGAGTAGTAGAGAGGAGGAAAGGTAGTGTGACATCCCAAACTTGCTAAAAATTGCTTATGAGAACTATATATAAACCCAAGCACGAACACCATTCTCTTCATCCTAGCAAGAACAAACCATTTCTCTTCTTGCTCTCCCAAGAGCTTTTAGCACCCCTTTTTTTTTTTTTTCTAAGTTGTTCTAGACAACAATTGGAGTAGTAGTAGGAGGAAAGCTAGTGTTCTATTGTAAGAACACTTTGTTGGGAAACAGAGAGATTCGAGGTTAAAGGAGCTTGGATTAAGCATATAAGGTGGAAGTGATTTCAAAATTTTACTTATTATTTTGATTCAAGTATTATGTACGTCATTGCTTGCCTAGTTTAGAGATATGCCATGATTCTATTTGCCATGTTGGAATGATATATGCATGCCCATGATACATACTTATGTGATGCCATGATCAATATATATTCGTTGATATGAATATCATGCCAAGATGCTTACATATCTGGTTTAATCCGATATTGATGAGATTTGTCACTAAAATAAAAGATTAATGAAGATCATAACTACGTATGACACAGGGATGAATTTCTCCTAAATCGTCCGCGAGTGTTCCAATCCGATATTTTGATGTGAATGAAGGGTTCAAAATTAACCCAACATCAACAAAGATGGCTTTGAGCATTCATAATTGATCTCTTTACCTAAAATTGGAACATTAGGTTGTATTTCCTTTCGGGTCTTAACGTCAACTGATAATAAAAAAACTGTTTGAATCACATAATCTTTTGAAGTATTTGTCACAAATGTTCTATTTGACTTAAAATAATAAGTTAAATATTTGGGATGATCTACTAGGCATTGAGGTCACCCTTCCTTTTCTAATCTTTTAGGGAATTAATAATCAAAAGGTGCATAGCCAAGTTTATTTTACTAGCATTCATGAGATGTTTAGGTTGGGCATGTTGGCCCAATTTACTTTATTTTGAACTTTAAAGTTATTTTTGTTGTAACAAACATCAAGGCCGTTCATAACATTCAAATTAATTAATAATTTTGAATTATTTTATTTATAGTTTCTCAATATTTAATCTATGCATTAGTGAATGTTACTTAGAAAGTCCTATGGATTGGGGCTGAAATAGAAAGAAAGAAATAAAGTGACACGGGCTTGCCTCTCGGTTGGCCATCTCTTGCTGGGCATGCGCGTGACTTGAATGTGTTAAGCCATTGGGCCACAAGGGGAGGCTGGGTACATGGGATACTTGTTCTTCATAGTTGCTTAATTCAGATTTCAGTAGTGAACACATAATCTCATGGATCCATCTTTCTTCTTTACAAACAACACCAGAGCTCCCCATGGTGATTCATTCAGTTTGATGAATCCGTTCTCCCGAAGCTTGTCCAACTAAGTCTTTAACTCAATTATTGCTACTAGTGCCATTCTGTAGGGAAAAATGGCTATAAGATTGGTTCCAGGGTGACGTTCGATCTTGAACTCTATTTCTTTAGCCAGTGGTAGTCCTGGTAAGTCATCTGGGAATATATCTTCATATTCTCGAACTACTTCTAAGTTATGGATTCCCTTTTGTTCTTCAGTGTCTTCCTCTAAGAGCTTCTTGAAATCTTCTCTTTTACCTTAAGCAGTTTAGCATCTTTATTGTCGGGCTTGTAGGTAATCTGTGTATATCACCATTGATTCTATAGGTCTCTCCTGAAGGTAATATTATCGTTACTCTCCTCTTGGGATAATCTATTTGTGCCTAATACTGGTTGAACCAGTCCATCCCCAAGATTACGTCATACCCATCAAATGAAAGTACATAGAGGTTGGCTAAGATCAACTTATTTCTAAACCTAAGGTTACAACTACACATTCTTTTCGAGGTAATGGTAGTTCTTATGGGTGTGGATACGTTCAAGGTCATAGGCAATGTTTTTGTTACTAGTTGTAACCTATCCACTAGTTTTTTAGCAACAAAAGATTTCATAGCACCCAAATCAAACAAAAGTCTCACAACAACATTAAATGATCGGAATGTACCTTCTACTACATGGACTTGCTCCTTTTGAACATCCACAATAGCAAACACTTCGACCTAGTTCTGTCTATAGCCTTCATTCTAGTTCTGCCCCTAGTTATTGTTTTGTCAGGGCTATTGCTGTTGTCTACCTTGAGGGCGTCTATTTTGTCTTTCTCTTCGATTGTATTATTGCTGAGGAGCTTAAGTTTTGGCAGGATAGGACTTCGCCGCCTGTCCTGGCTGGTTGCAGTGGTAACACAACTCTTATTACTTAGCTTGTTCCCTCCTTCCCTCTTTTGTCTGGTTAGGTCAGGCTTGTTGTTGAGTCTGGGGTTTTTATTATTTTGAAAGGAATTTTGCTTCTTGTTTATGTTTCCTGATTTTTGATCTCTTTGTGGCTTCTTATTTTGATTTTTCAGGGACTACTCAAAGTTGATGTCTCTTTCAAACAATTGAGCTCTAACAACCATTCCTTTGAAGGTCATTAGCCTCAAAGGTACTATCAGCTTTCGAATCTCCTCTTGCAGAACTTTCACGAACTTATCGGCCTTTGATTACTCATCGCACACTAACTCATGTGCAAACCTTGATAGTTCAGTGAACTTTCTCTCATATTCTGTCACTGTCATGGTTCTTTGTGTTAGTTTTACGAACTCAGATTGAAGTTGCCTGGTAGTGGCTGTGGAGAAGAAGTTGTCGTAGGATAACTTCTTGAATTGTTCCCTCCTCATAGTCGATATATTGGTATTCATCATGATTTCCCACCAATGATAAGCAGGTCCAATAAACTGGTACATTGCTAAGGCCACTCGCCTAGGCCTAGATATCCCTAAGGTATTTAGGTGTTTGTTTATCTCAGAAAACTAGACATTTGTTGCCATGTGGTCTTCCTTGCTCTCAAAGTTACTTAGACGTACAATAGGTTTCATTGTTCCCTATCCTCAATGACCATTCGATAAGGTGCTATTGGATTGTTGGGTAACGGGGCCTGATGAGGTTAAGGTTGGGGTTATGGCTGATTTTGCGCCTGAGGTAGTGCCCTCATAATTTGCTCGACCACCTATCGAGTGATCTTTGCCAGTATCTCTGGCGACAAAACTACTCCAGTAGGAGCTGCTATTGTTATAAGTGCCCCTTGGGCGCTCTGTCTTGAATCATTAGTGTTCTCGACGTTCATCTTGTTCCCGTGGGTTCTTGCCATTATCTACAAGTCAAAAGTCATTTTAGTATCCAATAAGTTATCATTATGGAGAATGACAATCTTAATTTAAATTAATCTAGGTTTACACAACCCATCTTCCCTTATCCTTGGGATACAAAACGTTTTTCCAAACTCATGATAACGACCTATCTTTTCTAGGTCATTTGTCATGTTAATTTCCTTTTGTTTTTGTTTGTGTTATCATGATGCTAGATTTATGCCTCTAGATTCTCAATTTTGGTGACCTATCAATTCATGCTCTAAGTTCTATTTGAGGATTTTCAAAGTCCTCTAATGTTGTTTGGTACATGTTTTGAGTTTTGTGAAGCAAGTAATCAAAACAAATATAAATGTAGCAAGCATGCAAACAATCATTCAATCATACGATGTAATACCTCATAATTTAGAATGAATAAACAAGAATTTTTGTCAATTAATTTATCCAATAGTATATGTATAAAGAATTATGGACCATTATTGAATTAATGATCCAGGTA
>JAJIYU010003626.1:0-26199 GCA_030144865.1 Tinospora cordifolia
TATTATATGAGTAATTTAGGTCATTTAAATAAAAGAAGCTACTAAAAGAGATTTTAGCACATATTGCATTAAAAACTTTTGAAAAATCATATTATATTATATAATTTAATTTTAAATAAAAATAATATGGGTTAAACATGAAGAAACCATTTGACAGAACCCAATATTAGGACATCCTTTATGGGTGCTCACTAGGTATCGGTTGGCGCTTGCCTGTTGGTTAGACATTGGACATCTGACCAACAATATAATGCACCGAGCATTTACGTTGCAGTTGCACATTATATATATTTATAAATATTAAATATATATTTTTAATATATAAATATAAATTTTAAAATAATAAATAAATATATAATATTTCTTAAATAATATCTAAAATAGGTAATAAATGTTTTTATAAAAATTAAAACAGATATTTAAAAATAAATAAATAATATATTTTAAATAAATAATTTTTAAAAGTAAAAAATATAAATTTTAAAAAATTAATTATATATAATTTTTATTTAAATATAAATATTTTAAATTATATATTTTATAATTAAAATATTATAAATAATATAATTAATGAGTCAATAAGATTGTAAGTTTTATGTAGTATAATTTAATAGATTATAATTTATAAAAAATAATTTAATAAATAAAAATTTAATGGGTTGAGACTTGAGAGGCATTTGGCGGATTAAACTCGGTCGAATTTTGGATTGAAAACTGTAACTTTAAGTATTTATTCCACGCGGACACTCATGTCGGTCGACGGTAAAATAACCGTCGGGAACTACGGCCATAATGAAAATCAGCACAAGAAGTAGGATTACTTCCATTTACGCGTTCGCACCTTCCCTCCGTCGCGCTTAGGAAATACAGATCTGTAAAGTCCCTACGCCATTAACACCAGATCCTGAACCGCAATATTCTCCGTATCTGATCCCTTGGTACTTCGCTCCCACCGATCCTTTCTACTTGTCAATTCGAATTTTATGCTTAACAATTCTGCTAAATTACATTTTCTTTGAGATTCTTTTACTAGTAATGCCCATGCTTTGGTTATTTCTTTCTTTCTGTGCTTGAATCTCTTAATTATCGATCAGACGCTTGGTTATTGTGGATCTGGATTCAGAGTATTTTCTAATGTATTTTCCGTCTCTTATTTGTGGTTACGAGAATGCGTTTATTGCGAGATGGTATGAATGTCGTAGTTGTAGGTTTCTTGTTTCTTATAGTTTTGCATGAATGCGGTTCCTGTTGCATTTTGCTTTTCGCGTTGTTGTTTTGATTTGAGTTCAATTTTGGAATTTTAATGGTTTTTGCATGGATTAATGTACTGTAATGCTTGCAGATCTCGGAAATTTTGGATGTTTGGTTACTTTATTATCTAGTTTTTCTTTTGAATCCTTTCGCATAATGAATCAATTTTAATAAGTTATCCCGTAGTTCCGATTTTCTTCAACATCTTTGTAGTATGTGTGGCGCGATGATGAGGTAGAACAAGTAAAAACCTGTAGTATTTCTTGCAAGATTATTATTATTTAGTGTATTACATCTTTGTTATGTTTGTTTCTCTGGCGTTTCCTTTTCATGGATACATCTATGCTTGGTGCATTCCAAATGGACGCCAAGAAAATTTAATATTGTATGGTGTGTCTGCTAAGGTTGTTAGTTTTTAATGCATTTTTATCAACCTTTTCATCTAAAATCATGTTTTGACAGTGCTAGGAAGGCTTGAGATCATGTTTATGTTCTCTGATTCAATTCATTTGATATTTCTTGTTTGTATCTGCAAGTTCTTCTTGTACTGAGCAAATCCTTAAGTGTGCAATGCAGATTCTTTACATGTGAGTTAACTGCTATGAAAATCTGATCTTATTTAGAACTTTTGTTTACTCTATCTCCCCCTTTTTTTATCAGCATAAAATCTTGCACAGATCAACCCTTTATAGTCTCAACCATGTCAAGGAGGCCAGTAATGCCTTCTCGACGCTTTACAGATAGTGGAAGTGGGCTGTTTTCAGGGTCATTACGTCAAAAATCACGTTCTTCACCTTTATTATCAATTGGCTTGGTCGTTTTGGTATGTTGCTTTGTTCTTATGCTTTTTTCCATTGAGGATTGTGGAATGTTTAACTGGTGGGTGAATAATTTGACTTACGTCATTGTAACTCTTTGAAAAACTTTACAGAAGTTTACTTCACGTTCTAATCAATTATTCCTATTCTTTTCTGTGTCTTTCTTTTGGACCAATTTAGGGTGCTCTTCTTCTTATTGGCTATTCTTATAAGAGCTCAGGTTTGTATCAATTACCATAAGAATCTCACTTCCATAAAAATACAATGTGAGAATTTGACAAAGATGTTGACATTTTTGCACCCCTTTTTTAATTTACAAATGCAGGTGTTCTGCAAAGAGATGAAGTTGTTGTAAGTAAGGTTGAAGGTAATTATAATTTAATTTATAAAAGTTTCCTTGAATTCTGATTTTGTGCTATCAACGATATCTTACAGAGTGGGTGCATGGCTTCTGATTTCATACATTTGCAGGGAGAAACTTCTCATTTTCTTATTGTTTCAATTGGTTCGTTGCTAGTAGTTTTTAAAACCCCAAAAATGCATATTGAAACACAAACAGGGACTAGAAAGCTTGCCTTGGAAGCGAGCATTTCTTGAGATGCATACATCATAAAATTTTTGTAAATGCCATGAGTAGTTGAATTGCTTCCTTGAAGAATAATTTATTTAAAATGTTCAATTGATGATGGTTGATAAGTGGGATGAACACCACTGTTACGTTTGTTGATAATTTTATATATTGAAACAGAAGTAGAAAATACGGCTGATGGAGGATCCGGATACCATAGATGAATAGAAACAACTAAGTAATGAAACAATTTGGCTAGCACCAAGCATCAAATAGGAAGAACATTAATACTTTTGTATAGTTTTATTACAAACAAATCATCTACAGATGCAATTCTAACATGAACACTTAATAAAACACTCTATATTATTAACACTCTTAAAAACACGTACTTAATCTAGAAGTATCAACTAGAGTTTTAGTCTGTCCCAATGCTAAAATGGTGGGAGAAAAGCTAAAGAAAGGTAGTGAGGTCATCACTATAACGTTTAAATCTAAAGATTGTTGAGTCCAAATCAAAAACACGTATGTTGGACAATTAGATTAAATTTCTTTTATTTGTATTCTTTAATAATTTTGATTACAAATCACTTAGACTTAGAGTTACAATATTAATATACTATACATACAAGAGAACTTTTCCAAGGCTAATTCACATTCTTAAGGCACTTATTTCCTTTGATCTCTATAGTAGATGGAATGAGAATATTATGAAGAAAGTGAGCCTCTTTATATGCTCCAAAAAGGTTTCTTTGCCAAGAGAACTTTTCGTTGCTTTTTAAGAAACCTTCGAGTTAAAATGACATTAAAAAAAAAAAAAAGAGGAACAAATATACCATGTTGGATATGAAGATTGTTAAATTTTAGGACAAATTAATTGTAACAACACTATAATCCTGCAAGTACATGGAGAATTCTCTATTGAATTCTATTCAACTTAAGCAA
Organism: Tinospora cordifolia; assembly: GCA_030144865.1. Taxonomy (NCBI): domain Eukaryota; kingdom Viridiplantae; phylum Streptophyta; class Magnoliopsida; order Ranunculales; family Menispermaceae; genus Tinospora; species Tinospora cordifolia. The sequence goes on from JAJIYU010003626.1 coordinate 3,583, forward strand.
GGTTTGTAAGTTGGTTCAAGTGCCCCGGTGTATGGAATTCCGGCTTCTTGGGAGATTTTTACTCCTTCGTAGTCGAACCAAATCCAGTCCTGGTGGACTAATCTTGATGCAAAGTGTAAGGCACCATCAGGTGCAGCTCAATGGTACATCGAAAAAGAAAACCAAGATTTGGAATTCAATCACAATAATCAGATGTATCAACTATCATTTGTCGTCTCTTTTAATTTGGAATATTATACTTGCATTCTTTAACATGCATGGCACAAGAGGGAAAGAACAACTTCCATCTCTACTCTACTTTTGAGCAATAGAGATTGATTCATTGTTTTGGAGTCGTATTATATTGTTATTCATTAGCGTGGAGGGTCAAGGTCAAACTAATTAAGCAAATGGTTGCACAACCAGTGGGGATAGTGTAAAGTTTAATCAAAGATATTGAAGCCCAGGTTGCCATGTCTAGGCTTGACCGGTTTTTAGCTAACTCCCTGTGGGAAGAGCTGTTCCCGAATTGCAGACAGTCTGCTTTACAGCGCCTCACCTCTGATCACTAGCTGGTTTTGCTGGATACTCAGATTCTCCCTTGGGGTCTTACTCCATTTAGATTTGAACATTCTTGGTTGTCCATAATAGATTTCAAATCAAATATGAAAGTCTGGTGGAAAGAGTCTATGCATAGAGGATGGCCAGGCTACACTTTCATGCACAAGCTCAGGCGCCTCAAGAGGAAGCTGAAAACTTGCAGCAGAAATTTCAGGAGTGAAGATATTTGCAAAAGGCAGGAGCTGTCAAAGAATCTCGAATCCATTGATTCCTCTATCATGCAAATTGGGTGGTTCCAAGGAATGAAGGAAGAAAGGGGGAAAATTCTGCATCAGTTAGTTTGTATTGATCATAGAGTAGAAAGAGAGGCTAGGCAGAAAGCTCAAATTACTTGGGCAAAAGAAGGAGATACAAATAAAAAGTTCTTCCACAAAATTCTCTCCATTAGGAGAGCACAAGCATTCATCCCAAGGATAGAAACAAATGATGGCATGTTGGTGGAATCTTTGGAGGATATTTAGCAGACTAGTCAATTACTTCTCTCAAGTGTACAATGATGTGGAAAGGCTAAACTGAGCCATTGATGGTTTGCTTGGAATCCCATTTCCAAGGATCAACAGGAATGGCTGGAACGACCTTTCCAGGAAGACGAAGTCAGGGAGCCAATTTGTAGTAGTGAAGGGGACAAAGCCCGAGGCCCAGATTGATTCAACATGCTGTTTTATCAAAAGAACTGGGGCTTGCTAAAAGAATGGATCGTGGAGACAATGTAAGACTTCTATTCCAATGGGATCATCAATAGATGCATGAATGAAACCTACATCCATTTGATTCCGAAAAGAGTCACCTGGTGAAGGTAGAAGAGTTTCTCCCAATTCGCCTCATATCTAGCCTATACAAAATCAACAGGAATGGCGGGGACAATCTTTTGAAGAAGACGAAGTCAAGGAGGGAGTTTCTAGTAGTTAAGGGGACAAAGCACGAGGCCCAGATTGATTCACCATATTGTTATATCAAAAGAATTGGGGCTTGCCAAACGAAGAGATCATGGAGATAATGTAAGACTTCTATACCAATGGGATCATCAATAGATGCACGAACGAAACCTACATCCATTTTGATTCCAAAAAAGAGTCACCCGGTGAAGGTAGAAGAATTTCACCCAATTAGCCTCATATCTAGCCTATACAAAAACATTGCCAAGGTCCTCATGAGAAGATTGAAGGACGTTATTCAGGATACTGTTGCTGAGAATCAAATGGGATTTGTCAAACATCGACATATCTTTGATGCCATCTTGATCACTAATGAAACAGTAGAGGATTACCGTGCTTGTCGAGGATTAATCTTAAAGATCGACTTTTCCAACGTTTATGACTCTATAGGATGAACATTTTCGATTCACTTAATGAAAAAAAGGGTTTTGGTGACAAGTGGTGCAAATGGATTCTTGGGTGCATTTCCTCGGTGATGTATTCTATTATCATCAACGGTAGGCCAAGGGAAAAAAAAAATTAAAACTTTGAGGGTCTTAGACAAGGAGATCCTTTGTCCTCGTTCTTATATATCTTGGTGGCAGATGCTCTTCATGGTATTCTTCAAAAAGCTATCGAGCATGGTCTTCATGGTTTTTGAGGTTGGTGCTAACAAAATCCATCTCCACCTGCTATACGCTGATGATTGCCTTTTCTTCCTCAAGAATGAAGAGAGTAGAGTGATGCTTACACAAGTGCTGAAGTGTTTCTCCTTCATTTCTGGTCTCCAAATTAATTTTAAAAGAGTCAAGCGGTGGGAATTAACTTGTTGGAGGAGAACTTGTAGCAAGCAGCTCGGGAGATGGGCATTCCCAAAAAGTGATTGGCCTGTAAAGTGTTTAGGCCTTCCCTTAGGTGGATATCCTAGCAAGCTGTCCTTCTAGAACCCGGTAGTGCAAACTGTCAAAAAGAGGATTGAAGGTTGGCAGGGTAGTTACTTATCTCGGGGGCGGGGGAGCGCTCATGTCCAGCGTCAAGCTTCTGGCATCTGTTGAGAAGGATATTGAAAGGAGTAGAAGAAGATGTTTTTGGAAAGCGAAAACTGTAGATAAGGTTCATATGTTGGTTAATTGGAATCAAGTCAAGCTGCCCACTTCATATGGGGGTTTGGGGGTAGGGAATCTCAGAAATCGTAATCTAGCCTTAGCAGCTAAATGGCTATGGCGGTTTCCTTCATCCTAACACATGCTCTATGGGAAGGTTAATACTAGCATCCACGATATCTCTCCTAATTCCATGACCACGGGGTTGAACACCAAAGTTAGTGGTTCATCCCCTTGAAAATTTATCTACTCCATTTATTTGATTTTTTTGCGTCAAGTTACATGGAGGGTTGGAAATGGGAGTCGGATAAGCTTTTGGGAGGATAATTGGTGCAACACTACACCTCTTAAGGAGACATGTCCTTGCTCATATAGACTAGCAAATTTAGTTTTATCCACCATTCATGACTTGCAGGCTTCTAATCATGAGTCTCAAGCTCCTAATACAACATGGGATTTCAGTTTTCAAAGGGGCCTCAAAGATCAAGAAATTGAAGACCTAGTTGGTATGTTGCAATCCTCAGAGGGGGCCCAATTTACTCTCCATGAAGATGCATGGAGATGGAGTAGTGACACTGTCGGGAAATTCACAACCTAATCATGCTATTTATTTATGAATTCCACAGTCTACCCCAACTGGCAGTCGAATTTGGATATTATCTAGAAAACCAAAATGCCTCTCAAAGCAAAAATTCTAGCTTGGTTAATCACTTTAGGCCGCCTTAATTGTGCTGTCCAACTTCAAAAGAAGGTCCCTAACTGTTGCTTATCTCCTTCGTGGTGCTGTTTGTGTAGGGCTGTTGAAGATGAGGTGCGGCATCTCTTTTGGGATTGTAGTGTGCTGAAGAAGGTTTGGTCAGTCTGGCAGAACTCCTTTTCGAGTTTGTTTATGTCCTCAGATGTTGGTATCATATGTTGTCCGCCTTCTATTTTGCTGCAGCTGAAGAGCTATTGATATCTGATCCATTTTGCAATTTGGTTCTCAGTCTGGGAAACTTGGAGTAGTTGTATCTTTGACATTGATAAGGTTGATGTAACTCAGATTGTAGACAAATCTAGTTAGTTCTTTTCTGTTTGGTTGTCATCTTCCTATTTGGGAAAAGGATACTTTATTGGGGATTGGATGCTCAAGTGGGCATCTATTTTATATTCCTTAATGTGGCAACTTCTGGTTTTTGGACTTCTCATCCATCTTAATATTAATATATATTATCGTTTCCTTTCAAAAAAAAAAAAAAGATATTGAAGGCCCATTTAACAAATTCTCTTTCTTTTTTTTTTAAATTTAGTTTTATTGAGAAGTCATATCATCTTTGTAAAAATTTAACTCCAAGAAAACAAATAATTGTATCATAGAAGAAGCTTGAATAAGTGGTGTTATGTGGGTTTCTTGAAAAGCAATTTTCAAAATACAAGAGAACTTCATTCAAGACGATTCCATGCCCTTCAAGACTTATTACTTTAGATCTTTATGCTAGATGATTTTAACGGATGAAGAGAGTGAGCCCATTTTTAGGCTCCAAAAAAGGGTTGTTTGTTAAAGAAGCTTTTTGTTGCTTGATAAGAAACCTTTAAACCTCCAATCCTTATAGCTTCTTGTATTACAACTATTTTGTTTTGTTATATGGATTCAAAGATGATTCTTTAGGAAGGAAAGCTGATCAAGGCTTGTTTCACTTCCTTTTTTTTATATGGATAAGGCTTCAAGCTCTCATGTTCCAGTTGCTCTTTTGGGTAGAAGTTTGATTTGGCATGATTGTCATGCTACATTTCCCAGCTTGTCATGGATTGCACTATTTCTTCTTATAATCTCCAAATGACAGAAAAATTTTGTTCCTTCATTGCTTGTGCTTGGTGAAATCTCATGATTGTTTTATATTTTACTTATGTCACATCCTGTTTTCCTTTTAATTTGTTTTCTTTTGACATTTAAGGACCTTATTGTTAATGATTACACAAGTTTTTAATGGATTGTTTTCTTGGAAACATGTGATGGGACTGTACCCATTTTTGGAAATTTAAGATTATGATTGAGAAACAATACAATATCAAGGCAGTGGTGCAGTTTTATAGAGTTGTGGTGCTATTTACTAGCTTGTATGCCTAGGTTGCTCCTTTAGCTGGTAGATTGTAATTGTTGATTCACCTAGAAGAGCTCCTTTAGTATTTGTTCAATTGCTCCATTCTCTAGTTGTTGTTATTACTACTACTACTAATATAGTACTATTACTATTACTGTTACTATTAGTATTACCATTACTGCTACTACTACTACTACTACTATTATTATTATTATTATTTTGGTTTATGGTTATCAAATTGTGTACTTTATTCATTTATTTTCAATTTTATGTACTTGTTTGCTTCCATCTACAAGGTTTTCTGTGTAATGTAGCATGCTGATTCTCACATATTCATCATTCACTTCTTTGAGAATCTAACTTCTATTCCCATCCAGATATTTGTGTATATCTAATGACCTTTAATTAAAAAGCTTGCACTCTATCCTATCATTTTATCGTATTTTGTTTTTTATTCTAACAATATAACTTTACCTTTGTGTTTCTTATCCAAATAATATATGTGCATAAATCAATGCATTGAAATGTGAGTTACCACATGCAGGGAGGGTATGGGGTGTTGAAAAATCTAAGCCCAAGAACCACGGCCCAAGCTGGTTGGTTTTTTTCCTGATTGCATCAAATGCAATATTTGTTCTACTCAGTGAATAGAGTTACCATTGCAATTGGAAATTATGGCTTGTGCCATTAACCCAACCCATAACCCAATACAACTCCTCATAAATCTAAACTGCTCCATTGCTAAACTGAACCATTCACATCAATTCTCCCATGCCCTCCAACTGTTCGACAAAGTTCACTCTTCATACCTCCTTAAACCAGACCACTACACCTTAGCCTCAGCCCTCACGGCCTGTGCCAATCTTCGCAACACAGCAATAGGAAACCAACTTCATGCCCTTTGTGTCCATTCAGGTTACAAAGCCTACCCTCATGTCTATAACACCCTTCTTTCACTTTATGCAAAATCCAACGACTTAGCCTCTGTGAACAAATTGATCAAAGAAATTGCCAAGCCTGATGTTTACTCTTGGACCACCTTTTTATCTGCAAATGTTAAATTGGGGCGAATTGATGTTGCCCTCCAAATGTTTGATCAAATGCCTCAAAGAAATGTTGCAATGTGGAATGCTGTTATAACAGGTTGTGTAGAGAATGGGCTTGATGAGATTGGGTTGGATATGTTTAGGAGGATGCATCAGTGTGGTGTCGGGTTTGATCATTATACTTTAGGTAGTCTTTTGAGCTTGTGTTTTTCCCCAGTGCTTCTAGATTTTGGGAGGCAAGTGCATGGGTTGGTAGTCAAGACTGGATTTGTGTTAAGAGATTCAGTGATCAATGCTAGTATCACAATGTATTTCAATTGTGGAATGGAGATGGATGGTTATGAAGTGTTTGAAGAAGCTAAAATCAATGGATGTTGTAATCAAATCACTTATAATGCAATGATTGCGGGATTGGTGAGCTGGGGAAAAGATTTGGAAGCGTTGATGATGTTCATTGAGATGAAAGAAGCTTGTTTGGGGCCTACAGAGCTTACTTTTATGAGTATTATGAGTTCTTGTTCCTCTGCAGTGATGCTTAAACTTGGTCGCCAAGTGCACGCACTGGTTATCAAGTCGGGTTTTGAAGCTTATACTTCTGTCAGTAATGCCACAATAACCATGTATTCTAATTGTGGAGATGTGGGGGCGGCTTCTTTGGTTTTTCAATCAATGGAGGAGAAGGATCTTGTTTCATGGAACTCTATTATTGCAGTTCATGCTCAACAGAATTTCACAAAATTGGCTATCAATGCATACTTGCAAATGCAGAAATTTGGGATTAAACCCGATGAATTCACATTTGGAAGTTTATTATCATGCTCTGAGGCAGAGACTTGTAAGATGATTCAGGCCTTACTAGCTAAAAATGGCCTAGTTTCCAATGCCCAAGTTTCTAATGCTTTGGTCTCTACATACTCAAAGCTTGGTGAGATAGAGACTGCATGTGAAATATTCATCAACATGCCTTCAATAAATTTAATCACTTGGAATTCAATCATAACAGGTTGCTTGCTTAATGCGCTACCAATTCGGGCCTTACAACTCTTCGCTAACATGTTGAGTTTTGGCTTTGAGCCTAATTTATATACACTCGTCACCATTATGAGTGCTTGTGCTAGTATGCCAGCTTTGGGATCAGGGAAGCAAATCCATGGCTACATTCTAAGAGCTGGGCTAAATTCAGAAGTATCTTTGTGCAATGCCCTTTTAACAATGTATGCAAAATGTGGGAATTTAGATTGGTCTTCTAGAGTTTTCAATGGGATGACTCAAAGAGATTTAATCTCTTGGAATGCTATGATTGCCGCATATTCACAACATGGTGAAGGAATAAGAGCCATTGAGTGCTTCAAGGAAATGCAGGAATTGGGTGTTACCAAACCAGATCAAGCCACATTTACGATTGTTCTCTCAGCTTGTAGCCATGCTGGTTTGGTTGATGAGGGCCTTCATATTTTTTCTTCCATGGTAGAAGATCATGGTGTGGAACCTGGAATGGATCAATATTCTTGCATTGTTGATCTCCTAGGCCGAGCAGGACGACTTAATGAGGCTGAAATGTTAATAAATATGATGCCATTTCAACCAGATTCTACCATTTGGTGGGCTATGCTTAGTGCTTGTGTAGCTCATGGGAATGTTGTACAAGGTTCGGTCGCAGCTAAGTTTCTGCTACAGGCAGAGCCCGATAATCCAACTATTTATGTGCTCTTAGCTAATATTTATGCAACTGTGGGGCAATGGGAAGAAGCAGCTAGTGTAAGACAATTGATGATGAAGCATAAGGTGATGAAGCAACCTGGATGCAGTTGGATTGAGCCTCAAAATCCATGTTATCAATCCCTACTTGAAGAAGCATAGATTTGGATTTGGGAGTTGAAGACCTTGGCTTCAAGGCTTGGGAATCCAAATTTGTAAAATTTGAGTCATTCTCCGCAATTCTTGGTAAGGTAGCCTAGTTATAATTCATAAAATTTTATGGAGTGCCTTGCTCCTTCCGGAGCTTTCCAATCAAATGTTTCCCTATTTAGGGGCATCTGTGTTAGGTAGGCTCAAGGATCACTCATTAGTATTACCGACCAACTTTAACTTGTTTCTCATGTACTACTTCCAAACCTTGCTTAATTGAATTGACTTCGATAGAGGAATGCCTTCTTCTTTTCTTTTTTTTTTTTTTTTTTTTTTTTTTTGTTTGTGATGAACTCATGAAGATTTGTATAGAAAGTCAGCAATCTTCATATAATAATGTAGTATTAAATTGGTTCCTCTGTGTTTCTTTTTTTCATATTAACTTAAAGGTTTCTTGAGAAACAACTAAAAGCTTTCTTGATAAGGAACCTTTCTTAGGCCTATAAATAGGCTCACTTTCTCGATAACATTCTCATCCAATCTATTATATAGATCTGAAGTAATAAGTACAAAAAGTGTGAAATAGTATTGGGTGAAGTTCTCTTGTAAGAAGTTTATTAATATTGAATAATCTAGTGATGGAGGATCATGGTACTATAGCCGTAGTAAGAAAAAAGCATATAGCTAGAAATAAATTGCTCGATTTTTTAATGTATGATTTTTTTTTTCTATTCCATAAATTAAACTATGATAAAGGGGCTTGAGATTTTTCTTTAGAATTAAATAAAAATCTCAAATCAAATCATCAAAGGGAATGGAACGACAGGATTTAAATCCTCAATACGAATAACTCATATAGTGGATTAGCAATCCCTACTTTAGTCTAGTTAGCCATCTCTCTTAACTAACAATTAAGAAAGGGAATCACTATATAAGAGTTTGAAATAGTCGCAGGTAAAGTTCTCATGTAAGAAAATTTTAATATTGAGTAAATTAGTGATGAATGATCAATGTAGTATAGTCATAATAAGAAACATCACATCTCTAGAAATAAAAAAAGTGTGGACAAATCATCAAAAAGCATGAAGAGCTCAATAATTTTTTGGCAAACATGGTGGCTTGTGTCTAAGATTTGGGTATGTCATCAATGTCTAACACAGTCTAACAATGGCTTGCAAGTAATTAAAAAGTTGGTTGAGTTGGTTTAACCAGTGTTGTCAAAGCAAAGCTAGGTGATAAGCATGTATAATACGAGGCAAGACCTAGGTGGGTCTAAGGTGAACCATAAAATAATTATAAGAATATTTGTTTATTTATTGGTCCCTTATTCCAAGTATATGTGTGTATATGTGTATTTAAAATGGATAATATGTTAAAATAAACATTATACTATTTATTTTAACATATCATGTAATTTTTATTTATTTAGGGTTTAAAATAAAATTTCTTTCAATCATTAGTGAGGCGCTCAGAGGGACGTGAAAAGAGCCAATATTATCCTAGTTAGCTCTATTGGGTCTTTGATTTCAAGTAGACGAACACCTTTAAGTTTAAACAACTCGACAAACCAAGCTTTTGCTATCATTCACTTAAATTCATGGTCAAGGACCCCACACATATGACTACCCCAAATACCAACTTACAGTTCTAATACAAACAAAGCATCTTAGATCCAGTTCTAAGTTGAACACTTAATTGAACACTCTTTATTATTAATTTTCATAACAATGCACTTTATCTTAAAAGCTTCAATTAGAGGTTGTGTTTGTCCCAACACTAAAAGAGTGGGACAAGTTAAGAAAAGGTGGTGAGATAATCATTAACATTATGCAATATAAAGAATTAAAGATTGTTGAATGCAACTCAAAAACACATATGTTAGACTAGTAAATTAAAGTATTTGTATTTGTACTCTTCACTAATTTTGGTTGGCTACAAATCACTCACATTTAGAAAGAAATACAATCTTGATAAACTTTTTAGAAGAGAACTTTACTTAATACTATTTCACGTATTTTTAGGATTATTCTTTATAGTGTATGGGATGAGAAAGTTATGAAGAAAGTGAGCATATTTATAGGCTTCATAATGGGTTCCTTGTCAAGGATGCTTCTGGTTGCTTCTAAAGAAACCTTCAAATCATAGTCCCTTGTAGTTTCTTGCGTACGAAAAATATTTTATTTTATTTTTTTGGTGTTGTTTACTTCTCAAGGAACCTTCAAATGGCTCCTTCTAGGAGCTTCTTCTGTAATACAATTATTTTATTTTGTTGGTGTTATATGTTTAATACTCCTAAATGTCAGCTTCCTTTATAGTTTGCCAAGGCAGTGTTCCTCTAACTGTCCCTCAACACTAACTTTCTTCTTTTGTGTCATGTTGACATGACAACAAAAGTTATGAAACTTGCCGAAGCTTAAACTTTTTATGGACAAATCTACAATTTATTCGCCAATCTTGATTTTTGCATAATGATAGCCAATTTTCGCATCTTTGGCTCTTGCATGAAAAATTGGATTTTTCATTAAGTGAACCATCGATTGGGTGATAATACCATGAAATAGCATAGTCCATCTTTATATGCAAATTATTCATTAACTATGTAAACCATGTTATCGTTTATGCTACGGTGACTGCTGCTCTATACTTTTGCTTGGGTTGTATACAAGGAAACTATCAGTTGTCTTTTACCACATCACAAAATAGTTCCAAGACCAAACTTAAACACATAACTAATAGTAGATCTCATATCATGATCTCCAACATAGTCTGCACTGGCTGCATTTAGACTTGGGCCATTTGATCCTCCATATTTTCGTGGAGCTTGTCTTATAAGTTTGTTGAATATGTTAGAACCATCATGTCAAAGGACCACGAAGAGGAGTCTTTTTGAATGGTAGACCCTCCACCCTCCTTGTCGAAGGTCCACCAAGGAGAGGCTTCATCAAACACAAGATTTGCTGATGTGCAATACTTTCTAGTTATGGGATCACAAAATTCATCCTTCTTTTGGGTTGTCATGTCCCAAAAGTCATTCAACTGCTTTTTTGTTAAACTTGCTACGTAAATGACTTGGAATAAATATGAATAACATACGCAGTTGAGCACTTAAACTAGCAGCGGGTTTTATATAAAAGTCACAATATTTTCAAAGGCTGAGATAAATTGAAACCTTGGTTGCAGAAGTTTATTGATCACATGAGCTGCAGTGCTTATGGCTTTAGCCCTAAATCTTTGTCATACATTTTTTGCATGTGACATTGACAAGTTTCTACGAGATTTTAGTTCTTTTGCTCTTTTACACCCTTCTATTATGGTGTATTAGGACAAGTGAATTGATGATTTATTCAACAATCGTAGAAATATTGGGTAAACTTGTTCTGAGCATTTTTTTTTCCATATGCGTGTAGAGGGAGTGTATTTTTCTTTCTTACTTTTCCTTTGGTGCTTCTCGAAATTCTTTAAATTTTGAGAATGGTCTTGGATTTTTCTTTCATAAAGAAAATTTACAAACAATTAGAGAAATCATTAAAGATAGTCACCATATGTTTCATCCTATTCATGGAGGAATGCTTAATAGGCCCAAATACATCAGATTGTACTAACTTCAATGGTTCTTTTGCTTCCTTTGAAGGTTTCTTGAGAAACAATTAACAAAATAGAAAAGCAAGAAAACAACATAGCTGTAATATGCAAGAAGCAGTCATAAATGGTGATTTAAAAGATCTATATAGTTACCAAATCCACTTTCTTCATGGGCTCACTTTCTTCATCTTATTCTTATCCTATCTAGTATAAAGATCTAATACAATAAGTCTTAAAGAGTATGAAGTAGTTTTGAGGCAAGTTCTCTTTGCAAGATTTTGTTAGTGTTGTATTTGTTGATTGCTTTTTAAGAATCCTTTAAATCATCACTTTTTTGAGCTTCATGTGTGTTACACCTATTTTATTTTGTCGGCTATGTATTGTTTACAAAGATGACATGAGTTTATAGTAAAATTAAATAAGAAAAGAGAATCAATTACATGAGATAATAAAAGAAGAGGAAGCAATACAAAAAACAGTTTTCAACTTCTTCAAAAAAATTGTATAATAGAAGACCAAACAAAAGACTCGAGATAGAGGGATTGACGGGCTTCATATCACACTACAGGCAAAGGAATGGATGGAGAGGCCATTCAAGATGAAGGAAATTAGGGAGGTCATAATACTAGCGAAGGGGAAAAAGCCCCAAGTACAGATGGTTTTACTATTAAATTCTATCAGGTTAACTAGGAATTGCTTAGGGAGGTCATAATACTTGCAAAGGAGATAAAGCCCCAAGTACTAATGGTTTTATTATAAAATTCTTTCAAGTTAATTAGGATTTACTCAGGGAGGACCTTATGAAGGTGTTTGAGCAGTTTTACAAGGATGAGATTATTAATAGAGTTACACATGAGACATATATGCTGAGTACCCAGAAGATTAATTCTCTAAGGGTGGAGGATTACAAGCCAATTAGCCTCATTAGCAATCTGTACGAGATAATAGCGAAGACACTAGTCATTTGACAAAAAAGATTGATGGGACCCAAATGGCTTTTGTGAAAGGACAACAAAAAACTCATGCTAGCCTGGTGGCCAATGAGATAGTGGAGCGTTATAGGGAAACTAAGGAGGGAGGAAATGTTGCTGAAAGTGGATTTTGCTAAAGCACATGACTCAGTAAACTGGGAATATCTGGACTATGTTATGTAGAAGAAAGGATTTGGTGAGAAATGGAGAAGATGGACGCAAGGTTGCTTATCTACAACAAACTTTTCAATATTCGTTAATGAGTGTAGGAGAGGGAAAATCAAAAGCCACAGGATCGTAAGACAAGAAGATCCCCTATCTCCATTCTTGTACACAATAGTGGTAGACACATTGAATGGAATGATAAGAAAGGCTACCATTAGAGGATGCTAAGAGGGTTCATTGTGGATAAAAATGAAGTTCAGATCACGCACATCCAATATGTTGATGATTGTTTTCTTTTCCTCAACAACAACTCCAATCGCTGTGACACAACCATGAAGATGGTGAAGATTTTCTGTTGACTATCGGGCCTAACAATCAGTCTAGCCAAAAGTCAGATTGCTGAGTTAAATATCACTACAAGCTCTATCCAGGTACCAGTAAAATCAATGGGAGTGTCAGTAGGTCAATGACCCCTAAAATACCTAGGATTGCCATAAGGAGAAAATTCAAGGAAGATTTTCTTTTGGGAACCACTAGTCATATAATAAGGAGATGGTCTGAAGGATGGAAATGCAGTTACCTATCAAGGGAAGACTGTTACTTCTGCTAAAAAGTTACTAGAAGCTATACCCACCTATTTTATGTCTATATTCAAAATATTGGGACAAGGTAATTAAGGAAATTGAGAAGACGATGAAAGCATTCTTGTGGAGCAAAGATGAAGGTAGGAAAGGGAGTAACTTGTAAACTACGCAGAACAAGAAGGCTTGGGTATAAGGAGCATACTTTGTAGGAATAAAGCATTAACAGGGAAGTGGCTATGTTCATTTTGTAATAAAGAGAGGTGTTGTGGGAAAAAAAAAAAAAAAACGATTAAAATCATTCACCGTTTAAGTGAAAATGGTACAGAGGTGCTATTCACCTTACACAACTCATAGGAGAGGCCTTGGAAATTCATTCCTTCCATCTACCCACAGTTTCTACAACATGTAAGATGGAAAGTAGGCAATGTTAAAGTAATTAAATTCTAGGAAGGTCATTGGTATGGCCCTCACCCAGTCAGTATTTAATTTCCAAGGGTCTATAGAAGTTCTGCTCTTCATGAAGCAGCCAGAAAAATAGCATTATCTGGGATGGGACCTGAAACTTCGAAGGAGATTCGAAGGAATGAGTCCTAGGAAGTAATTCGGTTGTTGCAGCAATTAGAAGGGGTATCGCTGTAGAATAGGGAAGATAGGAAAATTTGGACCTCAAATTCCTCAAGGACCTTCACCTCTAAATCTTTCCTTAAATGCTTATGTTCAGGTCAATCTCTTCATTTGACCAATTACTACCATTTTATCAAATTCATTTGGTCCACTGCAATTCCTGCCAAAGCAAAAATCTTGGGCTGGCTGATCAACCTAAGGAGACTTTACAATGCAGTATTTGTTGTAGAGGAAGAATCTTAACTTCTTGTATCTCTCTCCATCTTGGTGTTGTTTGTGCAGGAAAGTGAGTGAGGATGTCCAGCTTCTGTTTGGCTGTTGTGCATTCACTAAAGGCATTTGGCAGAGATGGAGCATTAATCACGAAAAGATGAATGCCCCTGCAGAGGAAAGTCTTTTTGTCATGACACCCACCCTTAGGAACTTGGCAATAGGGAAGTTACTAGAAGTACATCCTATGTGCAGTACTCTATGTGGTATGAAAGAAACACAACAAGAGATTATTTGAAGATAAATATTCCACAGTCAATCAAACATGGCAGCAGTCTGTTATTTGTTTGTTATGTGGATAGTGCCTTTGAAAATAGGAAAAGGATATAATTATGGGGATTGCCTATTAAACTGGCATAACATTTTGTATGAAATGCATGCGATAGCTTGTAATGTAAGGAGAAGAAGGGGCTCATAACATTTTGTATGAAATGCATGAGATAGCTTGTAATGGTAAGGAGGAGGAGGGGGGCATAGCATTTTGCATGAAATGCATGGGATATCTTTTTTTATGCGTTTATTTATTTATTTATTTATTTTGTTCTTTTCGAACGGAACTATATTAATAGTAATAAAAGGATAACAAAGATGGTCTCCTGCTCGACAGGCTATTCAGGCAGGGACAAATGAGGAACATTCTAGTTCATTCCACTGCAAAGATGGTCTTGTCACACAAAGTTGATTCAATAAATATAATCTCCTCTCTTGTTCCCAAAAAAATAAAAAAAATAAAAAAAATAAAATTATGAAATATGACCAGTTTACAATGCCAGTGCTTTCCTTTTGTCATCTCTTCCTTGTTCCCTTGAGTTTTTATTGAATATGTGTATGTGTGTGTGTGTCTATTTGTATGTATGTACGCATTCATACTTATATATGTATCTTTGTATAAACATCTTGGAATCCGAACATTTCTGTTCATTAAAAATATGCAGGTGATCGTTCTTGCACATTAGAAGTCCTGAGAACCTTACCCATCTTAGAAAAAGCATATGGTGACAGCATGCACAAAGTTTTGCATGTAGGTCCTGACACGTGTTCTGTAGTCTCTAAATTGATAAAAGAAGATGATACTGAAGCTTGGGGAGTGGAACCATATGATATTGAAGATGCTGATTCTGAGTGCAAGCATCTAGTGCAGAAGGGCATAGTTCGTGTTGCTGATATAAAGTTTCCTCTGCCTTACAGAGAAAAATCATTTAATCTTGTCATTGTCTCTGATGCACTGGATTACTTGTCTCCAAAGTACCTCAATAAAACTCTTCCGGAATTGGCAAGGCTGTCCATGGATGGTCTGATTATTTTTGCAGGTATATTTCAAATGGATGGTGTGATCATTTTTAGCTTATTTCAAATTTTAAACTTTACATGGTGGGAATATATCTTATAATAATTTCCACAAAGTATGATAATGGATTAAAAGCAAAACTTCAAGGAATTTCTTCATGCACTCACTTTTGTACAAGAATCAGCAACATTTCTGGTCTCTCATTGATTACTTCTCTAAGTCTCATAATACACCCAGGTCAATTTTTTATGACACTTATAAGGTGGGCAGTTATAATCAGGTAAGTTTGGTTTGCTCTCTTATGTTTTCTTTTCTTTCTTTCTCTCTCTCTTTTTTTTTTTTGGAAGAAAGTACCATAATATTTTCCCTTGCATTTTTAGAAATCTCTGTCTCTCTTTCTCTCTCTTTACATTTGAGGACTTGAATGATAAGTTCGTACAGAAATTCCATGTCCAATTTGGAGTCAAAGCGTTCTATAATTCTCTATGCATGTTCACTTCCCTTATTTCTTCTCAAGTTAAAGAAAAATTCTTGTCTGTGTTTGCTTTTATGCGGTCTTTCTTTCTTTTCTCTATCATGTCTCCCTTTAATTTTGCAGATGGCAAGGTTCTCTCTTCATCTTTCTATTTCTTTCTTGGTTTTTTTTTCCCTTGCCTTTTCTTCTATTGAAGAGGAAGAAGGTGAAGAAAATATAAGGTCCAAACTATTCTTCTTCTTGTTCAAATTTTCTCTTTATCTGGTGTATTGTCGCTAAAATTTTTATTTATTTTTTGGTATGTTTTTTTAGATATAAATAACTATCCATGTTCCTGTCTTGATTTCCCATATTTCTTTTTCTTTTGGGAGGGATTGTGGCATTCTACAAGCATTTTTGTTTGTTCACTGATGATATTGACTCTAGATATGCTTTTTCTTCTATGACTAATGTTTAATGTTTATCTTCTCATCAAGTTCTATTTTACTGCTAGGTTATACAGGTCAGCACAGAGCTAAAACAGCAGAAGTTTACAGATTTGGAAGACCAGTAAGTGGCTTTGCATTACTTTATTTTTCATTATTTTCATGTTTAATAATTTGATCTTAAATTTTTTATGTGGACTGGATCTTCTCAAAACATAGATGAATCAATGGTTGTGTTTTAAAAAATTATAGCTCTGGCAGAAATCTCCATATTTTTGTTGGTTTTCTTCTTGACATGGATTGGATCTTAACTAAACATAGATGAATTTATGGTTCCATGTTTTCAGAATTATATCTTTAGCATAAATCTCCATACAGTAAGTGACTTTGTGTTATGCCGTTACTTTGTTGTTTCACTATTTTTATGCTTTTCTTCACTATTTATTCTTTGTTGTTGTTATTGTTGTTGTTGTTGTTGTTATTATTGTTATTGTTATTGTTATTTTTATGTTTATCCTTCAAAGTTGGTGTTAGATATGGATCTCGAAGATAGAGAGATGAACAACCAGCAATGCCTCTTTTAACTGGAGGCTGATATCACATTGGACATACCAGGAGTAAGAACTTATGATGGCTGTGAGACTTTCTAGTAGGAATGTGGAATGAACTGGTATCACTTCAAACCCATCTCGAACCGACTTGGTTTTGTCAATGAACATAAAATCAAAACAAAAAACAAAAATTACTCATATGCTTAGTACAATATTGGGAGCACTATTAGGCTTGATATCAACCCGAATTACAATATTGGGAGCACCATTAGGCAGGTGATCTCCTGATATGGAGGTCACCTGCCTTAAAAAAGTAAATAATAATAATAATAAAAGCAAAACAACAAACAAAATTTACTCAAATGCTCTGTACAATATTGGGAGCACCATTAGGCTTGATATCAACCCGAATTCATGGACATAAATATATGCGCATGTTTATTATAATGCAGTCATAGACTTGAGTCAATAAAGCTTCTTTTAGCTACATGGACTTGCCTTTTGTGTTCATAGTGTTTCACAATGTCCTGCCTTGACTGTCAACTATAGAACACTGAGGCCTAATATTAATCCGACTTGACTGGCATGTTAAATATGCGCATATCATTTTGGAACGCATTCTTGTAATTGACTTAATAAAGGCTTTTCTCAACTACATGGAGTTGGTTCCATGTTCATAGAGGGTTAAACAAAATTTTATAGTGACTGTTAACGACTTAATATAATCCTTCTTTGTTATCTAGGCTAGGGACAGGTTTTGCAAAAGGTAATGCATATAATAAAAAATGTATATAGTAAAAACGGTATTTTATCAGCCATGTTTTGGGCTCTTTGACAAGGCTTCTTAATAGGATAGAGAGCTTTTCTTGCCCCCCAGTTTTTCTTCCTCTTCCTCCTGAACATTGCGGGACTAAGTCTAGCATGTCAAGGTCATACCTAAGGTGGATCACCTTCTCTTAGATGATGTTGGGAGCAAGGTAGTCAGGATCTAGATCCAAGTTTTAAGATCTATGATCCTGTGGATGGAAATTGATCCAAATCATCAAGCAATTTGTAAAAATGCCTTTTGTGGTGCTGGATAGTTGTAGCATCATTGGGATTGCGATCCAGTTGTAATTCCAACATTTTTTTAAAGCCAAATCCAGAAACCCTTCAAACCGCTATCCCTTACTACTCACAGTCATTCTTTGGGGCTTTAACCTCTGGCGATGGCAGCTAATTTTGATGAGGTATTCTCCATTTCTTCCTCTTCTTCTTATTATGTCTACTTCTAGTGATGGTGTTGATGGGATTAGAATTGGAGGCTGTAGGAGCAAGAATAAGAGAAGAATATTGCTGGCATTAGGACTGATCTTGAATGGGAACATGGAGTGAACACAAGGATTCCTTGCCAAAATATTACTGCAGTTGATCTCCTTCTCAACATTTTGTAGAAAGTAGACTAAGGGATCTACCTTTTGCGCTATACTTCCAATGATTTGGATTAAATAGATGTTACAAGTGCTTTTTTATTTTATTTAAATATCTTTATATATATTGCAAATATAAATTTATAGATTTTTAGGATCTTGTGACCCATGATTCAATCCTACAATATGATATTTAAGGACCCTCACCAATCCTACGCTATGGTACCTGGACTCTTATTTTAGGCAACTGTACTGTGTTTGAGACTTTATGATATGACATGGGTATGGATGTCTTTGCCACTTTTCGGTTTTAGAATATTAATATATGTGTATTCTTCTATTGAAAGAAGAGACATCATAAAAGAAGATAGTGACTAGTAGGTGAAATTCACTTAAGGGGAGGAGTAAGTAGACAATAAATGAGTTGGAAAAAAAAGAAAAAGAGAAAAACAGAAGAACAACATATAATATAGTTTTTTCCAGCAATCTAGAACTAGAAAATGGACAACTTGGGTTTCTAAATATGTATCTGTGTTCAACACACCCAAGTCTAAGTAACATAGATCCTAGGTAGGATCTTGATCCCATCTACCTTGTCTGCGAGTAGTGAAGATTTCATCCTCTAAATGCAGCCATGGGCTGTTCTTTGCTTTGTTTTCAATTAGGAAGGGGAGGGGATATTGTCCTCCTTTATTTGAGTCTTCATTTTCCCTACTTCCCATCATGTCAACAAATCCTTTTCTATTGCTTTTCTCCTCGTCTCTTCCATCAACACACAAATTGACAATTGGGTTGGTGAGAACTTTTTCCTTCTTTTTTTTCCCCCCTTCTCTAACGCCAACTTTTAAATTGGGACGGTTGTGAGCTGACCTGATAATAACACCATCCTAATTGAATTGGTTGAGTATAGATCATTTTGCACAACATCAGCTCAAATTTTGGGTGGAAAAATCTCCACCTAAGCTTATTGCATAGGTGTGAATTTAAATCGACTAGTGATTTCTTGCTGGAGATAAAATTCTATACCTCCTATATACTTTTATCAACTGACTAAACTGTGTAAAGCTTAGCTAATGATACATTCATTTTGTAAATATTGAATATTGATTTACTCGTTATGCTGCACAAATGTAATTCCTTTAGGGTCTTATTGACTTTCTGCATTTATATTCTTTTCTTATCATTTGTTATTACTAATAAATTAAGCACAATCAGCATTCTCAACTAAGATGCAACCACTACGATTATTCATCGTTTCTAACTATGGATGTGCCTACCTGCAAGCCATTTTGGTCACAAATCAGTTATCTGGTTTATTCTTTATTAACCTAGTCAAGACCTGAAATAGTTTGAGGACACCTATATTTTAAAGTCTATAGAAAGCATAATTGTTTGCTTGTGCATTATCTCGGGAAACAACCTTGCAGCTCAATTCCTTTGCTTCCTGTACTGTGTCTTACTGGCAGCAGGCTTCTTATAGTGTAGTTCCATCTCAGGTTTTACGTGCTGCTGCCTGTTACAAAAGCCATTGTTGCTAACGATCCTACAGTTCAGAGTCCAAAACTAACTTTTTCATTCTATTTTGACCTTCTAAACTTGGTGATTTGCTCAATAAATTGATGTAACAATTATGCTACTGTTTGTCATGTGTTCTGTTTTCCTGAGAATCATTAGCATCTTTTGTATATTTAGCCTGCACGATGGGGAAAATGAGTGACATAGATTTTTAATTGAATTGGTTGATAATTTGGCGATATTCCTAAGTTGCATTTGCATATCTGGACTCATTAAGAAGGAAGTGGGAAGGTTGTCATAATGTGAAACTGAGGCTGTTGTAGACCCATCTGTTATAGCTTATGTTCTGAGATGATATTTTTGGAAGGTCATGGCTAAACCCAATTGTTGATTTGTTTAGATCCTTTTTGGCTATTATGGCCTTGATCAAATCCATCAGGTAGACCTACTGATCTGGATTGTTGCAATTATGCACTGATTTGAATGTTTTCTTTTTGAAGGCTAAATTGCGGAGTTCATCCTGGTGGACACGGTATTTTGTTCAAATGGGCCTAGCCGATAATGAAGCTGCCAGTAAAATGTTTGAGCTTGCAGCAAACGAGAGGTCATACAAGCCAAGTTGCCAAATTTTCCATCTGAGCTCGTACTACCTCTGAATTCTGGACTTGCAGTCTTTGCATTGCTTGTTGTAGTACTATCAATCTCCTGCCTCAATTGTATCAGCCTCCCCACACGGTAAATTAATTTGGTAGTGGCATCATATTGTTCAATTTAGGCTATTATTTTTCTACCAACATCTATTTTTTATTCACATATATATATTTTTTCACGAGCAATCTTAGCATCAGTTGGTTTCCCCCAACCGTATATGTTAAATTTTCCTTTGTCTGCTCGTTGGGGTAACTTATTAAAACAATTGTCCCTTTCATCAATGAAATTTATTGTTACGTTTTGATGTTTTGGAATTCTTAGTATGTCTTCGTCAGTTTGTTGCCAAAATAATTTTTTTCTCCTTTTAGTTTCTTTGTAAGCTCTTTGAGTGCACTTGTTCTGAAATCATTTGGCAGTACTAAAAAACAAACCAGGGCGTCATCTATCTTGGGTCAAGGGATATCATTTCCCGACACAAGTTAGACGACATAAGAACTAAGGAGAAGCTCTCTTTTAGTTGATTACGTTGGTGATCGTGATGGGACCCATCAATTATAAGGGATATATATATATATATATATATATATATATATATATATATATATTCAAATTATGTAATAATTTGATAAAAATGAATGCAATCATAGTAGTTAGATTTCATATAGGACCGCCCACTATCAGACAGGGATTTGTTCAATGCAGAATTATACACAAGATAGATCTTTCAAAAAACAAGATTTTTTCTTTTGTTGTATAACCTAATATATATATATATATATATATATGTTCAAATGATGTAAATTTCATAAAAATGAATGCAATTATAGTAGTTAGATTTCATATTTTGATTACAAAAAAAAAATGTAAAGTTTCTGTACAGTGGAAGCCAACAGTATCGACGGGATACTGCACGATATAGATCTTTCAAAAAGCAAGACTCTTTTGATACATATTTAAAAATATATAGTCATTAATTATAATTGCTTGAACTGTAACAATTTAGTATTGTCCAATCACTTCAAGGGGGGATTGGGATCCCCTTCTTCACAGTACCGTAAACAGAGGCTGATTTTCATGAAATGAATTGCTTTGAAGTACTAGCTTGACTGAATATATATGCCTGTGCAGTTTTCTTTTGTGATTTTTGTGTGAACTTTAGTTTCTGTTGCAATGCAATTATTCTAGATTTACAATGACTTGATGACACCTTTGTTCCTAGATTTCAATAGAAAGTCCTACACACATACCAGAATTAATCAAAAAAGGGATCTAACATCTGTAGGCTCTTTTGTTGGCACTCAATTTCAACATCGTACTGGTGTCTTTTTCAAAAGATTTCCATTTGAATTTATAAATATTACTAGAAATTCCTATCTCTCTACCTCCATAGATCAGCTCCTGTTATATCTTTTTGTTTTTTTGAATATGTTTAATTGTTTCATATAATTTTTTTTTTAATTATAAATATTTGATCAGTCAAGTCAACAAAGTAACCACACCAGTCAAATTTGTCTTCATTTCATCTTTCCTTCATGCATTTCATTTCATATCCAGTCCAAGCCTTGAAAAAAAATGATCATTTCATAGTTCCATTAAGCTTAATCAAGTTGGTCGGTGGAGAAATCTCGACCGACTCAACTGTATAGATAATATATAAACTTCGTCTCTCTTTTTCTTATAATTTTTATATGCGCAGAGCAATCTTTTCTAATTAAAAATTTATAGAAAAATTTTTGGTTGGACAACTTCAAAAGACATATCATGTTTCCCTTGGGCCTTTCTGCAGAAACATTAATGTGGGATCCCTCTAAAATGATGAATATTTTAAATACAGTGAACCAAACAATTTTCTCACCGTTTTAAAATTTAAAATACAATTCCCAGACCTAATACTCAATAAGCTGATGAATTTAAAATTTATTAGGATATAATTCAAAATTTAGAATTATAATGCATTCATGTTTTTCTACGAACCTTCCTTTAAAACCAAAATAAATAAATAGATAAATAAAAATATTTAAAAAAACCTTGTTGTGTTCTAATAATTAATACGTTTTTTAAAATTCTAATTTATTATTATGTTGGAAAATCAGTATAAATTCTAATAAAAACAAACAGTAATATATTATAACGTAAAGGTGACAAAATTCATTTCAACTTTGCTATTTTATTTGTTTGGGCTGATATAAAGGAAGTATAAACCTATACTATAGTTAGTTGCCTTCAGTTTGTAATCAGAAATGAATGTTGAAAGTTCAAAAACAATTTTTATACATTTTAATAACTTTGTTTTATACACACATGAAAACCAAAATTATAAATTTTGGTTCTAAGGCCAATGATTTTTTTTTCAAGAATTTAAATAAAGACCAATATACCAGCAGCTTATGCTTCTGTTTTCCATTATTCATCTTACACGTGTTGTAGAATCAATTTAACATCAGTGTTCTCTTTTTACCTCATGTATAGCAAGTATTTATCAATCTATACCTAAGAATTCAATTCATTCATCATA